>CAHIKZ030000285.1:175000-200000 GCA_903632075.3 Acanthosepion pharaonis | reverse complement strand
ATCGTGTTGAAGCACGAAATTCCGACCATGTCCTAAAGAAGTTGCAGATTTCTGAAGGTTCTTCTCTAGAATCTCCCTGTACATGCCACCATTCATTCTATCATGGATAACTTGTAACTCACTTACTTTTGCATAGGTTAATTTTGAACTTTGATAAAAAAAAAATGGATTCAATCATGAGTTTTTAATTTTCCTTCAACATACAACTAAAACAACTTTACGAGCTATTACTTACCAAATATCAGGCAAAATGGTGAACATAAACTAGAGTTATAACAGAAAATAATATGTATCCAATACTTATGCGTTTCACTGTATATCTCCTACCAACTCCAGAGGATATATTTGCCAAATTAAATAGTGCTAATTTTTTTTTTTCAAAAATTGACCTATCTGAGGCATAACTTCAAATCGAAATGGATGAGGAATGCCAGAAGTATTTGACTATTAATACGCATAAAAGACTCTACAAGTTTAGAAGATTACTCTTCGATGTAAAAGTAGCCGCATGTATTTTCCAGCAAATAATGGATACGATGTTGGCTGGACTAGACTAGACTAGATGGTATACTTATTAAGAGCGTTACGAAAATACAGCAAGTAAAACTGATTCAGCAAATATTTCAGAGAGTGCACAATTACGGTTTCAAACTCAGTGAACAGAAATTATTTATGGATAAGATTAAATACTTAGGTCAGATAATCGACGAAAAAGGAAGAAAACCAGATCCCTCTAGAGCAAGTATTATTACAGACGTGCTTCCCCCGACAAAGTTGGTGACCCTACAACCATTACTCGGATTAGAAAATTATTATATTTATGTCTTAGATAAGTACAAAATTCGAGCACCTCTGAATAATTGACTTAAGAAGGATATAAAATGGAATTGGTCGGCGGAATGTCAAAAAGCTCTTGAAAGAATTAAAAACCTTCTAACTTCAGAGTTAGCGCTGAGACATTACGACCCGTGCCGACAGATAATAGTAGCGTTGGACTCGAGGGATATAGCATAGGAGAGGTAATAGGCTATAAATTCGAAGACGGTACAGTGAAAGTAGATAGATTTATCACGGTCGGGTAGACAAGTCGAGATTAAAACAAACCTTGAGATTACTCAGTGTCATATTTGGCGATAGCATGTCGTTCTATACTACAGGCTTGCATATGATGCAACTAAGAACCAAAACTGGAGGCTTAATTCAAATGCTCCATTACGCATTTTAGTTTCGGTTTTGATCTGTGGTAATTCGATGCTGTAGTCAGCTTGAGAAATTCAAAGAGTTTTTTGCTTTCATACTTGGATGAACTTAATTGAAGTATATTAATTTATTAAATTATATAATTTATTTAATTGAAGTATAGGTTTTATTTTATTTTCATTAGTCTTTCTATGTTATTTTACGTTTATTACAAAATTAAAACTTTTTTGTGCAAAATCCACAAAAAATATAATTTAGGAATTTTGCTCTTGTCACCTGGAAGTTTCTGTAATATTCCTCATTTAAAGTCTATCTGATATTAATTTGATATTCTTCTCTGTGAAATCTTTATTAAAAAGAACAATGCAAATATACTCTATTCATTAATTTGTTGCGCAATCTGTATTTTTGTTTCTAACTGGTAAAAAAGTATGGTGATTTTTTACCATTGTTCTTATACCGTAATGTGAATTTTTATATCGCAAAATTAAAGGCAAAATTTAAAGATCCACACATGGCTGTTTGATTTAATTTCTTTCTATTCATTCTTCTGGTAAATGTTACAGAAACTCTCAAGAAAGTCAATTTTAATTATTTTGTTTAATTTAACTATAAGAGATCTTTCTTCTGAATGACTTTTTACCTCGATTCTGTTTTAATATTGCGAAATTTATTTAAAACTGCCTTGATTTGTCCCATCAAGTTAATTTAATTTTTTTGAGATATTGTAATTCATTACAGGAAATATATCGATGATAAAAAATTAAATCTTATCCTCAATATATGCAATTTGGATTTTTTTCTCTGTAAAAGTATGTTAAATTTGAACTTAATAAAATAAGAACACATATTATTTTTATACTTTAAAATTAATTTTTTAAAAAATCATATATGAAGAATATTGTTTGACTTTTAGCTTTACTTCCAAAACTTTTAAAATTCAATATTGCCATGTCTAATGGATTTCCAGTTAATTCCCCTCTCAAAGTTTTCCACAAAGTTAAGGCAACCAGGTATTGAACTCTTTTGGTGCTGTCACTGGATCTAACTAACGCCTTTATCTACTATGCTATGTCTCCTTGAGGTCACATGACATAGTAGATTGCTGGGCGTTTTATTTTATTTTCCGAACACGGTCTCTCAATTGTACCCGTGTCCATAGTTAAAGTGTTGGCTTTTCTTTTTTATTATTAGTGATTCCACGATTATTCATCTGTTTAAGTATATAATACTTGTATTTTCCACTAGTATATTTCCAATAGAGTCTAGGCCTAGTAGTCAGACACTCACATGCACACACCTATATATATGAAAATAATATATATATATATATATATATATATATATATATATATATATATATATATATATTTATTGAAATTAAGTTGAAATAAACGTTAAGATCTAATGCTCCTCTGAACTACGTTCTTTTTTTCCTCAGTCTCTTCTCTAAATAAATAATTTTATAATTTTAAACTTAATATAGATTAAATTTGAAATTTAAAATTGGTAATATTTAATTTTATAGTATAATTTAATATTTATTAGTTAGAATGAATTCTATTTTAGTCTAACACTAACATTAAAGCATCAAATAATTATTATAATTTAAGTCCGTTGTCAAGTTTTTTGAATTCTCATATACTTGTATTCTGATTGGTCATACCAGCTTATGTAACAGCGTTTCCCCTAGCGAGGGGTTTTTGATTGATTTGAACCTTTTAAAACTCTTTATTCTACATTCAACACCATCACTTGATAAGACAGCAGAAGTGTTGAAACAAAATGGCTACTTTTGTAGTGATTTTATAACATATTTATGTAATAATTTTCGAAAAAATGATTATATATATATATATATACTAGCAGTAGAGCCCGACGTTGCCCGGGGATGTAACAGTAAGAGATAGATCAAGTATCGACCATCATAAAGACTGAAAAATAAAATTGACAAAGATTATTGTTCAAGGTTGACGGACACCCATGTCTTAATTATTTTTTTTTTTTACGAATTGGTCAAACCAAAGCTCAAACAAAAACATTGTTTTTCAATCGTTATGAGTCTCCCAATTGAATAGAATTTTATTATAAACAATTGTCTTGTAAATGGAATTTTTAAAGCATTCTGAATGTAAAAATAAAGAAAAAAGTGTGCAAGACACTAAGAAACACTACCTGCCAAAAAGAAAGTGAAGTTTTGTTGAAATCGGTTGAAAAATGTAGGAAATCCGATCCCATATATAAACGAACACACACACACACGCACACAAACAACCTGTTTTATAATAAGTATAACTCGATATGAGTTGTCCCCCTTTCATTCTCGCGATGCTTCTTAATCGTGTTTTCAAATTGATTTCGTGCAAAAACAATTGTGTTTTTCCAATTTTTGGCGCTGTCAGAGCCACCGCAAGGTAATTTTACATAGTCCTGTGAAGTTTTGTTGAAATCGGTTGAAAAATGTAGGAAATCCGATCCAATATATAAACGAAACAGACACACACGCACACACACACATACACACACACACACACACAAACCTGGATTTTATAATAAGTAATATATATATATATATATATATATATATATATATATTTATATATATATATGGATGTGCGTTACTGTGTGAAAGGCGAGGCTAATCACAGACCCAAATCCATTTTTTCTATCACTGTTAGACGTCAATCATTTACCAAACAGGAAAGATTCCACCTCATCCTGCTGTTTTAACCAACATATTTTAACGGAAAGAATCGCAGAAATCCTCATCTTGGAGGAGGAGTTACGCTAAAACCTCGTTCTCATTCCTTCCTTCCTACCTCACTTCCTTTTTCCCTCTCGCACACCTTCCCTTCCCTTCCATCCTCTCTCCCTTCGCTCCTCCATTCGTTCTACACTTCAACCCCCTTCGTTCCTCTCCTTCTTTCTTTCTTCCCTCCCTCCTTTCATTCATTCATTCCTTACATCTTCCCTTCTTTCCAACTTTCCTTTGTATCTCCCTCACTTCCTTCCTCCTTTCCTTCCTCCTTTCCTTCCTCCTTTCCTTCCTCCCTCCCTCACTTTCTTTTCTATCTCCCTCATTTCCTTCTTCTCTCCCTTTCTTCCTTCCTTCCTCTCTTCCTTCCTCCTTTCCTTCCTATCTCCCTCCATCCCTTCTTTCTTTCATACCTCACAACCTTCCTTCCTCTTTCCCTCTATTCATCCCTTCCTTCCTTCCTTCCTTCCTTCCTTCCTTCCTTCCTCTATCCCTTCCTATCTCCCTCATTTCTTTCCTCTCTCTCCCCCTCCCTACCCCCTCCTTCCTTTCTTCATTTATTCATTCATTTTTCCTTCCTTTCTTCCTTCAATTTTCTATTATTCTTTCCTTCTTCTTTCGTGGTCAGCACTTTTATTCTCTCCCCACCCCTGCCACCTCTCTGCTACTTCAACTTTACATCATATACAATTTTAGATCTGCTACTATAGGAACTTATTTCATATAATACTCGCATGTTGATGGCATCAATGAATAAACGTCTTACACAAACGCAGAATATATATATATATATATATATATATATATATATATATATATTGTTTACAATTTGATATATTTATAAGGGAAGAATAGTTAATTGGCGATTAAACGTTTATAGATCTGAAGATCACATTGAAGTGTGAAACTGAACCCTTGATTCCTATAGCCCCACTATATATATATATATATATATATATATATATATATAGAGAGAGAGAGAGGGAGAGAGATAGAGGGAGAGAGAGAGAGGGAGAGAGAGAGAGAGTTGTGTATTTCGACAGCAATCAATCTTTAATACATGTTTTGTTAAAAACGACTGACACGGTACTATTATTAAGTTTTAATTATGTATATTTTAATATTTTTTCTTGTATCCGAACACGTATACTATTTCATGCATACGGTTATTTTATTACTTAAACGTTATTTTTAACGGATACCCATATTTGAATAGACGTCCATGACTAAAAATTGCTTTGTTTGCGTTAGGATACGAAACTAAGTAGATATGAATGTTTCGAGAGTCTGAGAAAGATTTGCTTTCATAAGGCAATATTCATTTTTACTTGATCATCGACGCACTTCGTAGCCGAGACGGTCTAAAGCACGTTGGATCTAATGGCGGTTTCTCCTGCCAAGGGGGACTCAGGTCTGAATTCTGCCAAAAAGCGCATATGTTTCTTTAATAAAACTTCTCGGATATTCAAGCCAGTAGACGAAAACAAATAATCATGCTGTTTAATAAATAAACGGATTGTCTATACAAGTGCGAGTATCCACTAAAACATAACGTTGAAGTGATCAAATCTGTCGGATTAATAAAAATTAATCACTTCTTTAGTAATTTGCATACATTTTTTTCGCGCAAACATTTGTTTATCGGCTTTTGGATATATTTATTTAATTTCACTTTTCTGTTTTAAATCATGAATGTTATTAGCTTTGTTATTGTTTTTGTTTAATGTTGTTGCTCTATAAAAATATTTATTTAAACATTTTATCACATGTATTTTTTCACGCTTACATATACATACATATACACACATGCACGAACTACTTGCAAGCATACACACACATATATAGAGAGAGAGGAGGTGAAAGAAAGAAAGAAAGAAAGAATAGATAAAGACAGACAGAAAGACTTTCTTTTTCTTCTGATTCAATGATCTCATGTAACAGTGTCTTTCTTTTTTTTCTATTCCAGGTAACTGGCTCGTTTCCTTTTATTTTGCTGCTCATCATAAGGTTGGGGAAACTTTTTTTTCATTTTTCTTTCGTTCCACCACAAATCCCAATCCATCAAATAAATTCTTTTCTTTTATATGACTGCAAGCCTTGATTAATTTCTAATGTATGTGAATTACTCCATCCTTGTACGGCCTTACAACAACCTAATTAAGCAACACACTACCTTAACTGGCTTTTGAGCCTTGTATTGAGTGAACAATACGAAAAATAAATAAAAATGGATATCTATACATCTCTACTCTTTTATGAACGAACTTCACCATTTTTGTAAAGATTATTAACTGAGGAAAAATGAATATTATATATATATATATATATATATATATATATATATGTGTGTGTGTGTGTGTGTAAGAGCGCGCGGAATGGCGGAGAAAGAAATAATCTTCAAACACAGCTCTACAAATTTAAATAAATTTTATTATTGAGTATTTGTTTTCAAGTTGAAAGAAACGAATTACAAAGATCATCGCAAAACAAAATCCCACAACAGAAATATTTGCGTTAGGATGTTAGAAAAACAGAAAGTGTATACTTAATGGGTGAGTCACGTATTTACATTGTTTTATGAATGCATGTAAATTTCCAGCAGTCAGCATGTTAGCCGTCAGTAAACGAGAGCTATGTTATAATTACTACTAATATTTCCGTTGACATAACTCCGTTCCTATGTTTTTACCTGGTACTTACTTTAAAATCACTATTTTATTGCAAAAATTACTCGATAGAATATATATTATTTATACGAAAGGTGTAAGTAATCAGTTGTTCACACCCATAGTCAAAGATTTACCGAAAAACGGAAGAACTGAAAAATAACTTTGTGAATTTATGCGATCGTATTTACAATAGCGTATAGTTAAATTTACTAATCTCAGAAGTTTATTGGTTAATAAAAGGGCTTTTTTCCAAAGCTGTAATAAGGTTTATGATAACATTGCTGATTGGCTAATAAATACGAGTATGGAAATTCAAATTTAGAACCTACTTTTTGCACAAAAATGAGTTAGTTGAGATTCTTAGGGATATTACTTAAATCTATTGAATTTTTGCACAATTTTTAACGAGATTCCACATACACACACTCATATATATATATATATATATATATATATATGTGTGTGTGTGTGTGTGTGTGTGTGTGTGTGTGTGTGTGTGTGTGTGTGTGTGTAAATTTCAGATAGAATATTTCTGTAAAAGGACAATATGAATAAAGACAAAAGAACAACTTATCTTCGGCGACGCATTCCGTCCTCCGAGGGACTTTATCGAGGCAAATGCTAGAATTTTATTTTTCAACAAGTATTTATATACAAGAGCAAAAATGTTATTATTTTTTACAAATTTAAAAAAATAAGAACGCTCATAGATATCCATCGTTTTAGCCGAAAAGTCAGGCAACTATGGGGGACGCAATGTATAATAAACGAATAGGAGTACGTGATGTTCCTGAGTTTTCTGATTTGGGAGGCGGTGTTTTGTTTTTTGCAAATTAGTATTTAAATAAGTTGGGATTAACTTATGTGTTATGCTTAGCCAAAATTTGCTGCACAAGCCATGATCACTGATGGAAACTTTGTGGTGTGATGAGACGACCACACTCTACACACTTTCCCTCCAAGCACTACTATAAACAATGGAAGTGAGCGAGAACGTTATAACTTAGCGCGTATATTCACGTTCAAGGTCAATCTGTACCAAGCGTCTTCACTTCACTCTGAATATTTTAGCTCCGTTAACAACAACAGTCCCGATACTTTTTGATCAGACTCCTTATATATATATATATATATATATATATATATATATATATATATATATATATATATATATAGAGAGAGAGAGAGAGAGAGAGAGAGAGAGAGAGAGAGAAAGAGAAGAGAAACCGCAAATGTTTTTTGGTTATAATATGGATTTTCTAAAATATATATTATACTTTATTTTCCATATTTTTGCTACATCTGTTTATCAGGCGAAGAGTAATTATTTCCACATATTATTTAAAGGTATTAATTTTTTTTCCTTATGTTTTCTTATGTTTGAACATTGTCTTTTTTTAAGAAAATTTGGATTACTACTACATACAGAAGACAATTGTTAAACATGGGAAAACATAAGGAAAAAATTAATTCCTTTAAATAATATGTAGAAACAAACACTCTTTGAAAGAACCGAAACCCATGTAGCAAAAAAAAAAATATGGAAAATAAAGTATAATATATATTCAAAAAATCCACATTATAACCAAAAAATAATTCGGTTTCTCTTTTAAAATATACACTTTTATCTCGTTGGAACAACTATAACCTCTCCCTTTATATATATATATATATATATATATATATATATATATATATATATATATATATATATATTGTGTGTGTGTGTATTTAGGCAGCAATTTTTCATTGATGCATGTTTCATTAAATAATATAGACAAGTTTTGTCTATTTATTTTAAGTTCCTTTCATATTGTCTGTTAAGCTTAATAACATTATCATTGAAAGACGAAAGGAAATCACCATATTGATACATGTTTTAATCATATCTAAGCTTTCGGCTTGCATAAGCCATTATGAAAGATGACAATTACATTTCAATATATCAAATAATACACGGACAAATCAATAATGATAGTCTGTTTTTGTTGCATGAAAAATTTCAAAGCAACGACAAACTCGCATATACGAGACGCGGAAGCGAAAATCGCATCGCAGCTCGTGTTGTCACACAAGACCACGTGAAAGTGAAAACGAGAAGTATTAAGTATGGGGAGCCATTGGTTTATACCAATGGCTTCTATTATCAATTATAGACATTTAAGAATATATGTGGAGATTTCATAGTTTATTTTGTTCAGGTTAGGTTTCAACTGTTTTATGTATATAGCTTCAAGAATTTTTAGTTTTTGTTTATTGTTTTCATGTTTAAATATAGTTGTGTTTTCAACAAGGATTTTGCGGAATTGTCTACGCGGCCAGGCATGTTGTTTTAAATGCCTAAAAATGTTAGAGTTATCAATATGGTGATTTCCTTTCGTCTTTCAATGATAATGTTATTAAGCTTATCAGACAATATGAAAGGAACTTACTTAAAATAGACAAAACTTGTCTATATTATTTAATGAAACATGCATCAATATATATATATATATATATATATATATATATATATATATATATTCGATGCTTCACTTTTGTCCGATTTCCAGAGAAAATCTCTTTATATCCGGGTTTCTCTTATATCCGGGTCTCTTATATCCGGGTTACACTGTATTTGCTTACGTCCCTATTTAGGTAAAATAATGTCATTGTTTCTCGTTGTCTTCATCGCTGTTTCAAATCCTGTGTTGTCCACTATGTCATATTCATTCACGAGATTGGCGATCGTACCTATCCAGTATTTCTGCCATGACTCCTTGGGAATTGGCTTACGGACACATCACGTTCAAACACCGGTTCCCGTACGGTCACCAAAGTTAAGCAACGTCGAGTCTGACCAGTACCTAGATGGGCGTATGCTTGGGAATACAAGGTACTGTATGTCAGCTTGGATGTGCCAATAGTGTAATGGATAATGGCTTGAAATTAGAAATGGTAGATCCAAGTTCCAATTTCAGTTAAGTTCTTATATTCACTTACATGCAAATACCCTTGGGAAAGGCATGAATCCACCTCTTCCTCCCCCCAGCTATGGGCTAATTAGTAAGACTTGTATCATTATAATATCTCCCAAAAAATAAAATTACGTAGAAAATATTAAGATTTTGGGATTAAATAACCCATAGAGATTGATATGCCGTTTGAAAATACAACCAACTTGGGAAAGATAGTTTAGTGCTTTGCTGTTGTTTTCTGTATAGTTTGTCTTGTAGACTATTTCTTGTCACCGAATAAGGGACAGCCAGCGCGTGTTGTAGAGTGGTGGCCATCTAAGGCTAAACAACCAAGTCTATCCAACAGAATAGATGTTATATACCGTACCAATGAACACTAATGGATGTGTCCCAATCCTCATAAATACGTTGGACACTATTGCAAGTCGGGGGCAATATGCTGTCTAAGTAGTCCACCCCTAGCTGTGGCTTACCTACTTCACGTCGCTTGCGAGTATTGTATTTTGTTGATATTATAAAGATTACCATTTCATTTCCAACCTCCGTTTTGGTTATTCCTCATTCAGTAACCCTTTCAAGGTTACAATAGACGGATTGAAATCTCTCACAAGGAAAGTGAACGAAGGAAGTTAGGCTTGAATTCGAACTCAGCTCGCCAATATCAGTGACACCACCTGCACATCCTTTGCTGTAAGGAGAATAAAATTATAAAGGGTCTTTCATACAGCAGCTGCCAATTATTTCGTTTTTGTTGTTTAAGAGTCCTATTTCAGAGACACTAAACGATGTTTTTTGACGTCCCTGATAATGCTATCAATGACTGGAGCTAAATTTAAATGTCCTGTCTGATGACTTCTTCTTTCGCTCACCCACATTAAACGGGGCTGTTTATCAGTATTCCCCTGACGAGACTGACACTTTACTTGAAGTTCCGGTCGTACGAACCGTTTTCTATCTGCTTAAGCGGAACACGAAATGGTTAACGGACGACTGAAATTACAAGCGGAAATGGAGAGCAGAACATTCGAGTTGTCCGTCATTTTCACATTGAAGGAGGCCATGCCGTCCACGCATAAACAAGTCATAGATAGATAGATAGATAGATAGATAGATAGATAGATAGATAGATAGATAGATAGATATGATAGATAGATAGATAGATATGAACATAGATAGATAGATACATCATGATACCTCAAACTAGGATAGATAGATAGATAGATAGATAGATAGATAGATAGATAGATAGATAGATAGATATGAACAAACTGGGATAGATAGATAGATAGATAGATAGATAGATAGATAGATAGGATAGATATGAACAAACTAGGATAGATAGATAGATAGATAGATAGATAAGAAACATACTGAGATAGATAGATAGATAGATAGATAGATAGATAGATAGATGAGATAAGAAACATACTGATAGATAGATAGATAGATAGATAGATAGATAAGAAACATACTGATAGATAGATAGATAGATAGATAGATAGATAGATAGATAGAACAAATTGCGATACATCATGTACCTCAGTAGATAGATAGATAGATAAGAAACATACTGATAGATAGATAGATAGATAGATAGATAGATAGATAGATAGATAGATAGATAGATAGAAACTGTTATTTTTAACATTATTATAATATAAATACTGTCTACTATCCAATAGACTGTAAATAGTTACAATCATTTACTATATTTACTTAAGTTTTTATCTATAAAAATTCCTAAATAAACGACACATAGAAGATGTATATACCAGATTCAGGAATAGGTAAACATTAGTAATTTTATTTGAGTCTGTAAGCATTTATTTGGTTATAACTTTAAAGCCGCCTTATCGGACGGCATTTAAGCTAGCACTTGCGAAGTGCTCTTGATTGGGCCTTCATTGCAATAGGGTAGGGAAGAGTAGATGCTATTGGCAACAATAAGCTACAAAAGAACCCAAGAAAGAAAAATTATCGATATGAGTTTTATGCATCAAATATTTGCCACTTTTAGTGGAGTTTGATAGTTGATGCATTGGTGAAGAAATAGATAACCCATGTCGCTTTCAATGCAACATACAATTAAGAAATGAAATGAAATCTGGTCTGGTGCTTCTGCTATATGTCTCAAGATTCTTAGCAAAATTCAAAGAAAGATATGTAATGTTATTCCGGCTTCAGTCACCTTGCTCCTGAGTAATGTGGCTTCCCTATGACTTTTCTATATTCATTTTCGTGGCAATTGTTCTAATAAGGTTTCATTCCTGGTGAAATTAACCGCATGAATGTAATTGTAATACTAGAATGGCAACTGGCTATCGTCGTTTTACGATTGAAAAATGTAGATATAACCGTAAGTTCGATTCTAATAGTTCCTTCTCTCGTAATTTTTGTCTGTGGAACTCGCGTCCGGTTTCTTGCTTCCTTGCCAACTACTATATTCAAAAATCTAAATGCAACATTAATCGCCATCTTCTGCCTTCCTGAAACCTATTCTTTTATTCTACTCACTTTAAATGGGAAAAGTTGCTCCAGCCCTGCGACAAAACCTTCCTCATCGCACTAAACAGGCTGGATCGGTGTAATACTGACGCCATCCTTACAGTGGCCGTAGGGCTGGGTAGAAATCAATTTTTGTCCTTGGCCCATATGCATAAGTATGTGTACGGTGCCCCCCACGTTGAAATGAACTTGTATCACATCCAGCTATGGTGGGGAGGCAGGATAAATATACCTGACGTCTTCATATATTCGTTCACTTTCAGTGATCCCATGTGTCTTTTTTGCTTTATTGGCCTGCTTGTTGTGAAATGACTAAAATGAACTTGCCACCGAAAGATCAATAGCCAACTTGTCTCGTAGACCATTTCTTGTCGCCAGCTTGTTTTGTAGACCATCTCTTGCCACCGAATAATGGACAGCCAGCGCGTATTGTAGAGTATTTCTTGCCGCCGAATGAACAATAGCCAGCGTGTCTCGTAGACTATTTCTTGCCGTCGAACGATCGACAGCCAGCGTGTCTCGTAGACCATTTCTTGCCGTCGAACGATCGACAGCCAGCGTGTCACGTAGACCATTTCTTGCCGTCGGACGGACGACAGCCAACGTGCCACGTAGACCATTTCTTGCCGTCGAATGATCGATAAACAGCGTGGATCGTAGACCATTTCTTGCCGTCGAACGAACAATCGCCAGTGTGTCTCGTAGACCATTTTTTTGCCGTCGAACGAACAATCGCCACAGCCATTTCTTGCCGTCGAACGATCGACAGCCATTGTGTCTCGTAGACTATTTCATTTCCACAGCCAGCGTGTCTCGCCATTTCTTGCCGGACGATCGACAGCCAGCGTGTCTCGTAGACCATTTCTTGCCGTCGAACGATCGACAGAGCCATTTCTTGCCGCCGGACGGACGACAGCCAACGTGTCACGTAGACCATTTCTTGCCGTCGAACAAACAATAACAAGTGTGTCTCATAGACCATTTCTTGCCGTCGAACGAGCAATAGCCAGTGTGTCTCGTAGATCATTTCTTGCCGTCGAACGAACGACAGCCAGCGTGTCTCGTAGACTATTTCTTGCCGTCGAATGATCGATAAACAGCGTGGATCGTAGACCATTTCTTGCCGTCGAACGAACAATCGCCATTTGTCTCGTGACCATTTCTTGCCGTCGAACGAACAATCGCCAGTGTGTCTCGTAGACTATTTCTTGCCGTCGAACGATCGACAGCCATTGACCATTTCTTGCCGTCGAACGATCCACAGCCAAACGATCGCCATTTCTTGCCGTCGAACGATCGACAGCCAGCGTGTCACGTAGACCATTTCTTGCCGCCGGACGGACGACAGCCAACGTGTCACGTAGACCATTTCTTGCCGTCGAACAAACAATAACAAGTGTGTCTCGTTTCTTGCCGTCGAACGAGCAATAGCCAGTGTGTCTCGTAGATCATTTCTTGCCGTCGAACGAACGACAGCCAGCGTGTCTCGTAGACTATTTCTTGCCGTCGAATGATCGATAAACAGCGTGGATCGTAGACCATTTCTTGCCGTCGAACGAACAATCGCCAGTGTGTCTCGTAGACCATTTCTTGCCGTCGAACGAACAATCGCCAGTGTGTCTCGTAGACTATTTCTTGCCGTCGAACGATCGACAGCCATTGTGTCTCGTAGACTATTTCTTGCCGTCGAACGATCCACAGCCAGCGTGTCTCGTAGACCATTTCTTGCCGTCGAACGATCGACAGCCAGCGTGTCTCGTAGACCATTTCTTGCCGTCGAACGATCGACAGCCAGCGTGTCACGTAGACCATTTCTTGCCGCCGGACGGACGACAGCCAGCGTGTCACGTAGACCATTTCTTGCCGTCGAACAAACAATAACAAGTGTGTCTCATAGACCATTTCTTGCCGTTGAACGAGCAATAGCCAGTGTGTCTCGTAGATCATTTCTTGCCGTCGAACGAACGACAGCCAGCGTGTCTCGTAGACCATTTCTTGCCGTCGAACGAACAATCGCCAGTGTGTCTCGTAGACCATTTCTTGCCGTCGAACGAACAATCGCCAGTGTGTCTCGTAGACCATTTCTTGCCGTCGAACGATCGATAAACAGCGTGGATCGTAGACCATTTTTTGGCCGCCGAACTATCGATAGAACATTTTTTTATAACGTTGATTCGCGTGAGTTTTATTAATGCGCGTGCACAAGTTCTAAGCTTATAAAAATCGTTTTGGGGTACTTTCCGGGAAGCGATGGTCAACAAGCTACGCTCACAGACCCTTGTTCAACACTTGCTGAAATACTAAAACAAACGTTCAAAGTAATACTAAGCAAAGTTTAGAAATTATCAACAAAGAAAGGCGTTCGCTCAATATGGCTTTTCAATTGTGATTTGTTTGTCGTTCTCGAACTGCATAACAAAGCTGGGTTTACTGAAAAGCAACGGTGAGCATTGATTTTTTTCAAGTGGAGATTAAATTAAAATACGGAAAATAGCAAAGTATTAATATTTAAGTACCACTGGGAACTTAATTTCTATTCAATTCAGAAATTATTGATATTGAAAAGATTACCCGACGAAAAGACAGAAATCTGCTGATAGTGTCTGATTTTCAATGAAAACATTCTTTTTACAGAAAAATTATAATACCTGATTTTGTCTTCGCCAATGTATATTGGACACAGAATGTGTCGATCAAGGTTAACAACTTATTGTTCTGATGGTTTAATTAGTCGTCTCAATGTAGATATTATTATGGGGAAAGGATTGATTTTTCATGGCAATAATAGGAAATTAAATCAGTCACATTCCAATAATTAATAGGATAGATAGATAGATAGATAGATAGATAGATAGATAGATAGATAGATAAGCACAGTCTGAGATAGATAGATAGATAGATAGATAGATAGATAGATAGATAGATAGATAGATAGATTACAGATTGAAATGTAAATACTGAAATTGATAGATAGATAGATAGATTACAAATTGAAATGTAAATATTGAAATAGATAGATAGATAGATAGATAGATTACAGCTTGAAATGTAAATATTGAAATAGATAGATCGATAGATAGATAGATAGATAGATTCAGGGTGAGTGATAGATGAAAAGACCAAGATAAATGATGTAATTCGATTAAAGCTTTTTAGTCAAGCAAATTAGAGTTGAGCTACTATCACAATCTGCTTCTAATATGTGCATTCCCCATATGCTATATATATATATATATGTGTGTGTGTGTGTGTGTGTGTGTTTGTGCGTGTATGTATGTATGTATATTCTATCAACGACTTAGACTATGTGACTAAAAATGGAGAAAAGTAACTAACTTTGGAACTCAAATTCACCACAAACCTCAAGAGGAATTCATATGTCCGATTGATCGGTAAAGGTACTGGAAATTAGTCGGTTCCCTGTACCGTAGCAGTAATACCTGACTCCTCCTGCCATGCTCTGCCTTAACAAGTGCTAGATCAGATCCAAAAGGGAGTGCTGATTCGATATTGGGTTTGGATCTACACAGCCCACACTTTCGAGTATTGCTAGAGTTCAAAAGTGTCTGGGCTGCCTTGTAGCTGATGAATTATTTTCAACCCCTTTCTTACAGACAGCACTTCGCTAGCCTCTCGATATCCTATTGCTATTTCCATGCCAAACGTTCTAACGAACTATATTCTTTACCCCACGCCCTAGTTTAAAGCTTCACACATAGGACACGCCATTCTATGTACGCTGGGGACGAATCTTGTCCTCTCCCCTCGAATTCCGTTAGTAAGAAAGAGGTTCATCACGAACATATTCATACCAAGAACCCCTATTTTGTGGAACAGACTCCCGAGATGATGCTTTCCCGATCACTACAATCTATGAGTTAACCGCTATCTTACCTACATATCCTCATAATCTACCCTTCTTACCTCCTCCTCTCGCGTTCATACAACAACCCTGTTCAGACTCCCTGAAGGATGCTTCCCTGGTCATTACAATCTTAAACTCTTCAATTCTAGGGTCAACTGTTATCTATCCTACATATCCTCATGATCTGCACTTCTTAACCCCTCCTCTCACATTCATACTACAACCTAATTCATACTCCCAAGAGGATGCTTCCCCGATCACTACAATTTAAAAATCATGCGTTAACCGCTATTTTCCTACATATCCTCATGAATTGCACGTCTTACATTCTCCTTTTACGTTCATACAATAATCTTATTCAGCAACCTCCCACTCTGAGTGGCTCTTGGGCCTTGTATTGAGTAAACAATTTAATGTTTAAAAGCACAGTTTAACGTAGCTGTCAATTAGAAAATTGTCGATTTAAGTACACGAATCGTAGAATGTGTTTGTTGTTTTCTTATTCACAGCAATGGGTGGGAATCATGAAACACACTTCGCTATGAATCTAGGGACCTTTTGGTGTTTTTTGTTTTTATCTTGTTCTTTGTTCCTGTTTTTGTTTTTTACATGACCTTTTCCGTAGCTCATTGGCAGTTCTTAGTTACCAGAACCCCAGAAGGTTTTAACATCCCCACCACACCGTATATCTGTTCAAGGTTTAATTTCCAAACTGGAAACCGAATCATTAAGTACTTTTACTTGAATGTTTTATTTCTGACTCCTTTGGCCTGCATACCAACCGCAAGTGAAAACATTCCTCCTGTCACAGTAGATATTGAATAAGCTTAGGTTAGACTTGATCCACTCGCACAATAGTGGTACACCCAGTGAGGACCGAACTAACTCTTCGAGCGATAATCATATCATCACGGGGTGTAGTTATTTACTAAATCTAGCTTAATCTAACACAGAATCAAAATAGTGGGACATCCAGTGAAGACCGACTCACTTCTCACGAAGCTTACTAATTTTCTCTCTACATCAAAATATCCATCTGACTAATCCATTATTCAGAATTACTATTGTAATGGATAACGGCTCGGATTGAGGAATTGGAGATCCGAGTTCGAATTCCAGTCGAATTCATTACATTCACTTACGTGCTAATACTCTTGGGAAAGGTATGAAACCTCTTCTCCTCACCCCTCCACTGCTATGGGTAAATAGCAGGACAGACCGGGTTCTATAGCTTTAGATGGCAACTAGTCTACCGCAGAGATGGCAACCTACTGCGGGAAAAAAATATGCCTCGTCAGTCATGTATCGAAAGGTACATGATCGCCTAAGCGTGTATCACGCATGGTACATGACTGACTGATTACAGGCAAATGCTCGAAGATGTGACCACACATAACGGAAAAGTGGGTGAGCAACTCCATTTTTGCTCTACACAAAAGAATCCCTAAATTTGTTTAATGGACAAATAAATTTAAAATTTAAAAATTGAATTGGTGGAATTTATGACATATCAAACCTCTTTAAAATATTTAATGTCAAAATCTGTTTTTCTTTTTATTGTACCTGAGTTTATAGATAAATATTGTTTGTGTTTAGACTTGAATCTCTCGGTAAACATTGATTGGGGTTATATGTAAACATTGGTCAAGTTTATACTTGAATCTTCGGATAGCGAAAGATGAAGACAAAATATTCTTACGCAGAGTATAAATATTTTGACGGCCTTACTTTTATATATTAATAAAATATATATTTGCTGGTTGATATAAACTGATTTATTTTCGTTTATATAGTCATATTTTTCTTTTTTTGTGTGTCTTAGTTGAACTCATAACTTAGTTTTCATTTGATTCAGACTTGTAACCTCGTTTTCATTTGACTCATTTAAACTCGTAAACTGGTTTTCATTTGACTCAGATAAAGTCGTAACCTCGTTTTCATTTGACTCAGATAAACTCGTAACCTCGTTTTCATTTGACTCAGTTAAACTCGTAACCTCGTTTTCATTTGACTCAGTTAAACTCGTAATCTCGTTTTCATTTGACTCAGACTTGTAACCATTTTCATTTGACTCGCTTAAACTCTTAGCCTCGTTTTCATTTAACTCGTGTAGACTCGTAACCTCGTTTTCATTTCCCGTTTAGGTGACTCTGAATACATTTTCCTCTGTTATTCACTATTTCTAAACCCTAAAAGAGAATTTAAGAGATTCTTAGCATGGGGCAATTGTCTGTTAAACTCATATATTGCATACACATGTTTTTGTTCGCGGATGAGTAGTTTAAAGTGTTGTTTTGAATTACATGAATTATACCATTTCTTTTCGCGTTTTCAAACTTTGCTTCCCTCCAGAAGAGTGACTACGCAAGTATCGTGACTCACTTGATCCCGGAAGTTAAGCAACGTTCTGCTTGGCTAACCCTAAATAAGAACATAGTTTTGAAATTTAAGTATTGTACCTTTTATACATATAATTGTTCGACACTGTCAGTCACGGTTATCTTAATTCTTGACTACTGAAAATACGTTTTTTTTTTACGATTTGTATATTTTTTGTTGTGGTAAGAGCCAGTTACCCTCCTTACTATCATGAATGGACTGATCCATTCACGATAAGTAGTCCTGGGCAATTGTCAAGAAGGAAAAGAAGATAATAAGATTGCAGGGACTTGTCCAGCTGGGTAGTAAATACTACTGTCACGACTGAGTCAGTCCAGTGTTGTATCTTGCCAGACTCCACGTCACAACAATTCTTATAGTAAAATAATTTGCCATGCGAGTCTATAATCAAATAATCTGCTATACTGTTATATACTAAAATAATTCGCTTCGCATTTCTATAATAAAATATTTAGCTATGAATTCCAATAGTAACAAAAATCTATAATAAATTTCTATTACACATTTGCATAACGATGGGCGAAACGGTAATATTGTTACCAAAAGTAGTTTCTTTAATTCTTTCTTTATATATATATATATATATATCAAGAAAGAACTAAAAAAATTATATATATATATATATATATATATATATATATATATATATATATATATAAATATATGGATATAGATCCGACAGTATGAAGAAAAATATACTGAAAAAACAAACAAAAATCCTAATATGCAATTATGCTGTTTTAATGTTTAATGTCAACATCGGACCGAAACCGAAACGTCCGACGTTGAACATTAAAACAACATAATCGCATATTAGGATTTTGTTTGTTTTTTCAGAATATTTTCTTCACATATATATATATATATATATATATATATATATATATATATATATATATATATATATATATATATATATATATAACTAAAGAACTACTTTTGGTAACAATATATATATAATATATTTATTGGAACCTCCGGTCGGTTTCGACGTATAAGGATCTGACAATTTAACCAATTGATTCAGTTATGAATTTTGTGCGATAATCTTAAGTGGCACTTAAGACCCGCTGGTGATTTGCAAAGGAGGCCGCATATGGAGCAAGTGTGAGGATTGTGGGATGAGATCATTGATAGAGTGGCTGACCGTTTAGATTTTGCTCTTACTTGAACCCGATTTTATATATATATATATATATATATATATATATATATATATATATATATATATATATATAAGTAGGTGTGTGTGAGTGTGTGTTTAAAAGTTTCAGATATAAATAAAATAGACGTGTAAAAGGACACTATAAATACAGGCAAAAGGAAAACTTATCTTAGCCGACCCGTTTCATCCTCTGGTGAATTTTATCAAAGAAAATGTAAGGATTTTATTTGGAAATAATTATTTATAAACAAAAATCTTAATCTTTAAAAAGTTTTAATCTTAAGAGATGTTCATAAACGTTCATCAGTTTAAGTGAACAGTTGAGGTAAATTATGGAGCATTGCTAATTGACGGCATTTATTGTCAAATAAATGAAATCATTAAATGATTTTCTTATTGATTTTTTTTATGCAATTAATATTTAAATTACTTCAGCGTGGTTTAAATTTACGTACTTTACGTATATATATATATATATATATATATATATATATATATATATATATATATATAACAGGTTATGAATTTAACCATTTACACTTTTGCGTATAAATACTTGCCAAGTGCATGGTACATAACTGACTGATTACAGGCATAGATATATATATTAACAGCAAACGAAACAAGATGGATGTAAAATAGGTTTTGCCCAAAATAGGAGATTCAATTTTGCTTCCCTTTTCTTCATCATAGATAAATATGAACAGACTGATATATATATATATATATATATATATATATATATATATATATATATATATATATATATATATATAGGTAAAATGAGAACAATTCCACTGCCCATAGTATCCTAAATTAAATAATATATATATATATATATATATATATATATATATAAGGTAACATCAATCAGCTAAGTGACAAACCTCATATATATATATATATATATATATATATATATATATATATATATATATATATATATATATATTAACAGCAAACGGAACGACAAGATGGATGTAAAATAGGTTCTGCCCAAAATAGGAGATTTAATTTTGCTTCCTTTTCCTTCATCTTCATCTATCGTCTGCGTCTGTCAATGACGTGTCAGGTGGTGTTTTTTCTTCATTAATTTTCCTGAAGATCACGCTTCATAAGAAAAAGGGGATTCGTTAGTAAATATTTAGATAAAATGGCTATACCCATTCATACACTATGAGTGACACACACACACGACACCCGCACGCAACCGCCACAATCACAGTATCTTTCTGTCTCCCTATCACACTCCTACATACGTACGTATACAGAGATGGATACGCATGAAAATGAGTTCTGTACGACTGTTGGTACGAGTTTACAGATCAATACTTCTAGAGGAATACCGAGAGTATCAGTGAAAGAAAGAACGTCTGTAAGTGTGGGAGAAGGCCAGTACGGTTAGTGGTAGTAGAGAAAAAAAAACCATTGTAAAAACAGGCATAGAATCATTCAATATATAAACTCCACCTTCAAAGATAGATAGATAGATAGAAATGATCAGACGAAGATAGACAGATTGACAGAAATGATCAGACGAAGATAGATAGAAACAGAATGCAATAGATAAATAGATATAAACAAATTTAGATAGATAGATAGATAGATAGATAGATAGATAGATAGATAGATAGATAGATAGATGATCAGAGGAAGATAGACTGACAGAAATTATCAGACGAATATAGATAGATAGATAGATAGATAGATAGATAGATAGATAGATAGATAGATAGATAGATAGATAGAAAGAAACAGAATGCGATAGATAAATAGATATGAACAAACTTAGATAAATAGATAGGAACAAGCTGGGATAGATAGATAGATAGATAGATAGATAGATAGATAGATAGATAGATAGATAAAGAAACATAGATAGATAGATAGATAGATAGATAGATAGATAGATAGATAGATAGAAACAGACAGATAGATAAATAGAACAAACTTCATACTCCTATCATTTGTAAACGTCTATATCGATGGCACGACGATATACGGGCGCAACTCTAAAAGTTTTTGACGATCAGACATCGGCAGCTGACCTCTCTTTTGATCCAACACTAACCTCCCAGTGGGGAAAAACTGGCTGGTTACATTCACGATGAACGGATGACCCCACGAGCAGACCCCTTGCCGCGAGAGGATATTGGGCTTCAAATTCATACCGGACCTCAAATGGATTCGTTATATACGATCTATCGTTAAAGATGCAGGTAAAATGATCGGCTGCCTGTACCTCTCCAATAATTACCTGACTCCTCCTGCTATCTTCAGTCTTTATAAGAGCCATATCAGGCCGAAAATGGAGTACTGTTGCCATATTTGGGCAGGAACTGCGCAGACCTCATTTTCCAGTCCTGATAGAGTTCAAATGCGTCTCCGAGTCCTTGTTGGGAAAGAATTACTTTCCACCCTCTTTCATAGGTGGGGTGTGGCGAGCCTCTCCCTAATCTATTGCTGCTACCATGAAAGGTGCTGGGACGAACTGCATCTTCTGGTTTCACCAGGTCCTACTTTCACGGCTAGAACCTGCCATGCAACTGACATAGTAGCAAACCACCCACCCTCCCTCTGTATACCATCGACGAGATTTAAGTTCCATTCAAACAACTTCTTCCGACGAACCACTGTCCAATGGAACAGACTCCATAGACTGTGTTTCCCCGATCATTTCAATCCTAACCTGTTGAAGTCAAGAGTCAACCGTTATCTTCAACTCCTATAAACTACCCATTATCGTAACACTCTACCTCGAGTGGCCTCCGGGCCTTGTACAGGTTGAACATTACTGTAAAAACATATAAAGTGCATATCAAATTTAATACCATTTTACATTTCCACCGAAATGCTGGTCAGCTCCCTTTTATTGAAACGCTTGTTTTGCAAACAGTTCAATAACTAAAACGAATAAATTTAAAAATTGTAAATAACTATAACAGCGCGTTCGCGCGTCTTTTTAAAATCACCGTCACAACGGAATGCAGATTTTATCGCAGTTACAATAAGTTTGTGTTTGTAATTTATCCCTGAAGATGATCATGGAAAAGGTCGAAAGGACTTGGTTAAAAACATTTACGGTACTTTCCTTGATGAATTTCATCTTAACATCAAGAATCTGATTAGATAACTAGAAATGATCAGTATAAAAATAAGTAGACATAATATATCTATATTATTCAATGAAACATGTTTGAATTAAGATATGATGCACACACACACACACACACACACACACACATATATATATATATATATATATATATATATATATATATATATATATATATATATATATATAGTTTATGCAAAACTAGGCAATCCGCATGGGTAGACCCAAGGAGGATGATATCCGGAGAGCTCAATGTAAAATTCAGAGTCGATATGTTTGAATAAAAACAGACCACTTTAAGGTTCCATGTAATAAGTTATTTCACCACAACCCCTTTAACAGGGCTCTGGATCATCAGACTTTACTTATTACGATGAATCATTCATGCAAAAAGTAAATTGGTAAAGTTAATGAAATAAAATGACGAATTCACTTCGCTAAGTTTTTAAAACTTTACTGATTTCCTTTTCGTATGAATGATTCATTGTAATATAAATTAAATTTCACCATATAATTGATTTAAAAGAAATGAAACTGATCCGATGTGCAAACTTTCGAGAAAACAACTGAGACATTACTTTAGTTATTGAACTATTTAGTTCATGTCACGTTGACTGATAAACACCTACAAGAAAAATAATTCTTAAATTGCCATATTAGTAAAAAAAAAAAAAAAAAAAATTCTCACACTTAAATTTTCAAAAATTCTACCTTAGTGTTGCGGCTGCGCACTCAACAAGTTTGTATCTGTTAATTAATAACACATTTAAAAAAAACAGATTTTGATTTGGATTATATTTTTCGTCTCGGATGCTACCTGGACTTTACCAAAAAGAAAATAGTTTTCATGCCTGATGATGACCGGAGAAACTGTCGAAAGTACTTGTATATTTAAAGAAGACCTAATAGAGTTTATAATTTTAAAAAACAAGGATCATAACATTTATCGAGTGGTTCGTGGGTTAATGCATCTATAAAATTTAGTAAGCGAAGGGATTTCGCCATTTTATATCATTATCTTCACTAATTTACTTTTTGTATGAATGATTCATTGTAATATAAATTAAACTGCACCACATAATATATATATATATATATATATATATATATATATATATATATATTATATTTATATATATATATATATTTTCATTCAAAAATGTTTGGTTAAATAATTTAAAGATATCATGTCGATTAGTTTTCGTTGTGATTCTTTCTTTCAAGTTCGCGGATTAATTTTTTGTAGACTTAGAAAACAGAATAAGAAAAAATATCTAAATTTTATTCCGAATAGTTTTTATTTTCCCAAGTACTTTCAATCTAGAACGCTGCATAAGCAGTAAAAAAAAAAACGAAGAGTTGAAACGTTTAAAATTGATGGAACCACATATACATACTCAAAGACAACTTAACCCCCTGAAGATAATCTCAGGTGAGATTGGAAATACTTGGGAAAATAAAAACTGCTCGAAAGAAAATTTTAGTATTAGGTAGGTAGTTAATTCGATTTTTTTGTTTATCCTGAAAAACCATTTTTTCCCCACCCGCTTTTCTTTGGTATTTTTCATTTTGTATTTTTCCCCTTTATTTTTCTTGCAATCTTAAGTATTTATTATTTGGGCGTTTTTGGGTTTTTTTTTTTTTTCCCCTCCTTCCCTTTCCCCTGATTCAATTATTATTTTTTTACAAGTTAAAGAAAATATAAATAAATTGGTCTACTTATGTGGTAACTTTTTTTTCTCAAGATGGCCGACAAAAATAGACGGTCTGTGAAAAAGGACCTTTTCGGTTCGGCCTTGGAGGCAGACTCACCCGATAAAAAGAAAGCAAGTGAACGGTTATAAGCAACCCCGAAATCCCCAGTTAAGGAAAGGAATGTTCTTACTAAAAAGAAATCCAATAGAGACAATCTTTTCTGCCTACTGTCAGAAGCCAACTCTAAATGTCTTCTTGGGCTCACGTTTTCCGCTGACATGAAGTGGAATGATTCATTGATTATATTGAATCATTTGCAAGATCTTCTGCTAGGAAAGTTGCTTCACTGTATCATGCCGGACATTTTTTTTCTCGTCAGAATCCATTTTACACATTTATAAATCGACCATTCGTCCATGCATAAAATATTATTGATATCTGGTCTGGTTCTTTGCCTATATATATCTCGTGACATCACAGAATCAGTGAGAGCAACCTTTATACAACACTAAAATAAGTTATTAATTAAGATTTCAAGTACAGATCTATTGCAGCAAACGCTGCAATAGACAATGATTATCATTGAGACAAATATCTGAAAATGCTTCCAATTTTACCTTCTAAGAGGTTTATATTATCTCATAACGAGAGAGATTAGATGAGAACCAATTATT
>CAHIKZ030000285.1:157500-170000 GCA_903632075.3 Acanthosepion pharaonis | reverse complement strand
GTCACAAAAGATCGAAGAACTTGGATGGGAGAAAATTGCACATCCACCTTATTCTCTCGATCTTGCTCCTTCAGACTACCATTTGTTTCGTAGCTTACAGAATCATTTGGAAGAAACAGCTTTTGTAACACAGGAAGAGGTTAAAACTGACATTTGTGAGTTCTTCGAATCAAAGCCAAAAGAATTTTACAGTAATGGAATTAGTAAGCTTGTTAATAGATGGAAGGAAGTCATAGATAATCAGGGAAAATACATTGTTGATTGAATCTGTAATTAAATGTAACATCTGGTCACTTGTTTTCTTTATTAAAAATTCGGACAGAACTTATGGGATGACCTGATAGTAGTAAGTTAATTGAGAAGTGTCCCGTTCAACAATGCCAGCATATTCATATCGTGAGCTAGCAGATATGATTTTAATATACGATTGCATGAATGCTATTGGACGCGAGACTCCACGGCTGTTTCAGATTGCGTTTCCAGCCCAAAGGCTGCCGAGTTAACACATATATATATATATATATATATATATATATATATATATATATATATATCAGAGGGTTCTGTCTAGGTCCTTAACCCGAATAAATAAATCAACATCTCCATTTCCCTTCTGTGGCGCAACATGCATCTAATCCTATATATATATATATATATATATATATATATATATATAGTCATCGTTTCGTTGTATCACAGCTCATCAGTGTGACTAGACATCCAAATGCTTCAAGCCGGGTTCAATCGACCGATCTGACATCAGTCAGAGACTCTTACTCCTAGGCTATCGACGTACGGCAGAGAAAATGAATTTATAACGCATTATATACGTGCTATATAAAATATGCGTGCTCCGACAGGAATCGAACCTGTATCTATACGGTATCGTCATATAGCCTGACATGCTTTACCGATTGAGCTACAGAGGAACGTTTCTGTTAGCAAGGTCGATTTTACTATTTTTAAACTACAATTCTCCATGATTTTCTCTCGTACATTCATATCTGCTCAATGCGTATCCAAATGTAAACAAATGACGTGACACATTATTTGTCCATTTCATAATGTGTGACGTCATATATATATATATATATATATATATATATATATATATATATATATATATATATAGTAAGATACACCCTATGCCCGGGGTGGGGGCATTTGAAGTAGGGAAGTTACGTTAAGGGGTAATTTATATGGGTAGGAGGAGAAGATAACTGGTAACTCTAGAACAGGTTAAGATTGAAGTGATCGGGGAAGCATCCTCCTGGGAGTCTGTTCCACAAAGAAGTGGTTCGCACGAAGAAGCTGTTTGAGTGGAACTTATTTCTTGGCGTTGGAATACGGAGGGAATGTGGCTGGCTGGTTTGCTACTATGTAAGTGGCATGGCAGGTCCTAGCCGTGAAGGTTGCACCTGACGGAACCAAAGAGTTTAGCCCTCATCTTTCATGGAGTAGAGATAGTGCATATATATATATATATATATATATATATATATATATATATATATATATATATATATAAAAAGTGTGTGTGTGTCTTTCGTGTGTTTCTTTGAAACTGTACATAATAATTACTGTCCTATGCACTTTCGACCAATTCATTAGACATTTTCAAGTAGTTCGTTGCTAGTAAATTGTTCTGGGCTATCTTTTTATGAGACACCGCATAAAAATGGCGCTCATTAAAACGTTTATTAGTTTCTAAAAAAAAAAACAGGTTCAAAGCTTTTGATAAACTTCTTACATTTATTTTGAAAACAAAGCTTTACCCAGAAAACTGAAATAAATCGTAAGAACAGAAAGCAAACCTGGACCTTTGTGCCTGAAAAAAAAAACGTCTGACAATAGGACTTTTTTCCCATGACACCGTTTTTATTTTAACATTTAACAATGTTTATTGTTTTAAAAAGCTGTTGTGCGGGGATATGTAGCAGAGACCTCGTTTAAAGTGTATGAAATATACGACAACGTAAATACATGAAATGTTCAAACAAAACACAAATGTCTTCGTATAAAAACATTTGTATATATATATATATATATATATATATATATATATATATATATATATATATATATTTATATATATATATATATATATATATATATATATATATTTGAAAATCTTAATATAAGTTTTGCATATATCTACTTGCAATAGACTGGGTAGAAAAAAAAAACAATATCAATTTTGTACGTATCTGTTTCGTTGTCGCGAGCCTGAAATCGTACGTTTTCTTTCTATAACTTTAAAGAGCAAAAAGTGAGAGGTTGAGTTTCCCGCTTAACCATGTCGTGGGTCTCGTCAGGTCACGAGACTGTATTTTTTTTTATCTTCGTGAATATTTACAATTAATTTTTATTGCTATTTATTGTTTTGGGTTAAGTGGAGATAACTTTTTATCTTTCGCTACAAAGGGATGATTAAAATTGTGATAAAATCTAAAAATACATTTACAACAAAGACATTATTTATTCGATTGTTCATTTACAAGAATAATTTTAAATTTACAACATTGTAAAAAACTACTACAATTAGAACTAATCCAATGGAATATTTAACATCTACCAATTTATAAAGAAATAAATGTGAAAAAAAGTATTCACGTTCATATGTTTAGGTTTTATTCAAATTCTAAACATCGCTTTTTTTAACTACCTCCACTCTTTGGCAATAAATATTGCCAAAGAATGGAGGTAGTTAAAATAATAGTTTTGACACATTCTGTTTTTGCAGGCAAGAAGCTCCATGTTTGCCAATAGAATTTGTGTACGTTTATGTTTTGGCCATAAAAATATTTTTTATCGCTTAAAAGAAGAATACTAGAAGCTTTCAAAATATGGATAAATATACAATATTTTTCTGGTATTTATAATTCTGTGCCAATCGACGGTCGGGAATACCCACAATAATCTCTTTTTATATCTTTTTCCATTCCACCCAACTCTCTCCCTATTCCTCTTCTTCTCCCTCCCCCTCTCTCTCTCTCTCTCTCTCTCTCTCTCTCTATATATATATATATATATATATATATATATATATGAGATAACGATACATATTTTATATATCAAGAACAGTGTCGGTAAAATTGTATGATGAAGTGAAAGATTCCCAGGATCTCTCTGTCGTGGGCATGTGTTGTCCTACCAACATAACAAAATTTAGTCCAAGATATATATATATATATATATATATATATATATATATATATATATATATGATATAATGCCTACCAAGATTTTTACTTTAATTTATATATATATATATATATATATATATATATATATATATAAAATATATAATATTATTATATATTATAATAAAGCTCTACTTCTGTATGGAGCACTGTCTTCTTAAAAATAAAAACAAAAATACTAAGGAACTCCGGACTATGCACCCAACGTGTTCTTTTCTATTTTCTGCATACCTGCATATATATATATATATATATATATATATATATATATATATATATATATATATATATATATATATATATATATACGTGTGTGTGTGTGTATGTGTGAATTTATTTAATAAGAACCTGATCTGACGGAATGGTTGAATATGTGGAAATTTTGAAAACTTCTGTGTTATGTGGCTTCTTTTTCTGATGAGGTTGATTGTTCACCGGCGAAACACACGAAAGGAAAATTTATCTTTAACACACATATACACACGCACGCACGCACATACATACCCACACACACACACACACACACACACACACACACATATACATATATATATATATATATATATATATATGCTTTGAACCCTGAGTCCCTTGTCACATCAAATACGTCTGAAACACTTCTCGTGCAGATCAGTGTGTACGTTTATATATTGGATCGGATTTCCTGCATTTTTCAACAGATTTCAACAAAACGTCACAGGACTACGTAAAATTACCTTGCAGTGGTTCTGACAGCGCCAAAAATTGAAAAAACACAATTGTTTTTGCATGAAATCAATTTGAAAACACGATTAAGAGGCATCGAGATAATGAAAGGGGAACAACTCATATCGAATTATACTTATTATAAAACCCAGGTTGTGTGTGTGTGTGTGTGTGTGTGTGTGTGTGTGTGTGTGTGTGTGTGTGTGTGTGTGTGTGTGTTCGTTTATATATGGGATTAGATTTCCTACATTTTTCAACCGATTTCAACAAAACTTCACTTTTTTTTGGCAGGTAGTGTTTCTTATTGTCTTGCACACTTTTTTCTTTATTTTACATTCAGAATGCTTTAAAAAATTCCATTTACAAGACAATTGTTTATAATAAAATTCTATTCAATCGGTAGACTCATAACGATTGAAAACAATGTTTTTGTTTGAGTTTGACCAATTCGTAAAAAAACAAACAAAAAAAAAACTAATTAGGACATGCGTGTCCGTCAACCTTAAACAATAATCTTTGTCAATTTTATTTTTCAGTCTTTATGATGGCCGATACTTGATCTATCTCTTACTGTTACATTCCCGGGCAACGCCGGGCTCTACTGCTAGTTTTTGTTAAAGCTATCAACTCTTTACATTGAAAAAAAAACTAAAATCTGAAGATATCACGACTTTCCATTAAAAAATAAGCAACACTGTTTTTACACATCTTTTAAAATAAATGTATCAAATCATTCCATTACATAAAAACTTATGCCATCATTCCATTAAAATGAACCTGTTACACCATACCGTTGAAGGAAAGCAATTCCGACTTCCCATTAAAAGTAAGTTATCCCATCATTCCCTTAAAATAAAAGCGATCTCATCATTAAAACTGTCATGTTGTCCCATTAAAAGAAAATATACCTAGTTATCCCTTTAAAGCAACGTTATCTCATGATTCTAATAAAAGAAAACTATCCCATCACCCATTAAATAATAAAAACTATGCTAGCATTCTATTAAAAGAATGATATCCCATTAAAAACCAGCCATGACATCATCCCATAAAAAGAAAGCTATCCCATCGTCCGATTAAAAAAAAACAACTATCCCATTGTTGCATTAAAAGTTGTGAATGATCCCATTATACAAACTTTAAATATTAGCACCAGATTTGCTTGATCCCAAAATATCGGACTGTCGGGTTTAAAGGGTTAAACTAGAATCTTGTAAAAAGAAAAAAATATGTTAGACTTCTGAACGCCCATCGAGCCACACCTGAAATAATATAGAAAAATCTGGAAGAAATGAATTAAAAAGGTTTACTTAAAAGTTCTGTTACAGTAAAGATTTGTTTATATACGATTGGAGAGAACAGTGGCCTACTTGTTAACGACATGGAAAATGGAATCGGTGAGCCGTGTTCAAACTCCCTTTTCGGGCACAGCGCATTTAATTCGCAAAAGTGACCTTGGAAAGAAAACAGCGTAAAACAAGGCAGTTGTAACCCTTTTACCCTATAAAAAAGTCCATCTTCGGAGTTGGACGATGGGTCAACTAAAACATCGCTTATTGCTGGTGCTGCTGCCATATAACCTGCTTAGAGTTAATTGATGCAATCTAGTCACCAACAAGTTGAGAAATCCCATAATATAGTATGGTTTTATTTAAGATGCGTATTAAAGTAGTTTTTGGACATATTTTGAGACAGTTATAACTTTCCTAAATTATTGTAGTTTTAGTATGTAATTAGTCTGCATCTACAAAGTTGAACTGCCAACTCTTGTTATTCCAGACTGAAGGAGAGAGTTGTAAAAGCTTTGTGAACACACCTTTCTAAACTCTGCTTGTCACAGAGGATAAGTTTGGTGAATGCAGTCAGGACGTGAAGACAATTTGGAAGCTGGCTATGTATTAAAGTTTTATGTTAAACTGGGCAAAAAACGCTACACAAATGTTATGAAATGCTCCAGATTGCTTATGGATTAACTTGTATGAGCCGAGCATCTGATTTCCGCTCGCCCAAGAGGTTCAAAGACGGTGGAGACGATGAGACATGTGAAAGGGAGACATTATGAGACAAGACAAAACATCAGTGCTGGTTAAGAATATTCGACATTTTTCTGGATGAAGATCGTCATGTGTTTCTAAAGACAATAAGCATAGAGTTTAGTGTTGGTGTGGCAGTTGTACACAGAATCATCCATGAAGATCTGAACATGCGTGAAAAATTTGTTCCCGGGTTGCTCAGTGACGAACAGAGGGAAAGACGCGCTGGTGACGACAGGGAGATGATTGATTGTCATCAAAACTATCTATCACCCTCCCTGGAGTACAGTCCTTGCTTTCTGTGACTTTTGGTTGTTCCTCAAACTGAAGAAGAACCTCAAGGACAGTCGTTTTGAAGACATTGAGAAGATGGAGGAGCCTGTGACAAGGGTCCGGGAAACCTTTACTTTGGATGTCTTCCATGGGGGCAATAACGAAGCGGCTGGATCCCTACAACAAGTTCAATGAAGTCAGAGGATCTGATTTTTAAGGAGATTAGAGGTTTTCGACTTTTTTGAAATTCATAAATGTCTCTCCTAAAAAGTCTCTAAACTTCTAAAACGCACCTATTATCTGTGCGAATTAAAAGTGGTACAAGGCTGATATTAATGCGTCTGATGTTAAAAATAGTACATCGGAATTTTCTTTTGTGGAGAGGTCACAGGCGTCAAGGTTTAGCCTTCCTTCACAGATAAATCGCTGCCAGGAATGACGTTGTCCTCTGAGAAAAGAATAATCCCAACTAGCAACCTCTGAATTCTCAATTAAAAAAAAAATACTAAGCGAAGCATAGTTCTGGGACAAAGCATCAATTATGGAGTACTAAGAGAGAATGGAGCTCATGACATTGTAGCAATGGCGAAATAGACTTGCCTGTAGCTCCATGCCGAGGCGCTCTAAATACACGACATGGCAGCCTGGTGGTTTAATAGATTATGGTAATCGAACGAATTTAAAAGCGAATGTCCGCCAGGAACTGATTTATCTTATAAGACAAAATATCTCATATAAACTGACTACGGCAAACAAGATGGTGTGCACTCTTTTAATGGTCTAAATATTCAATTCACAGCTCGAACCCTGCCAAATTAATCATTCACTTCTTGGGACTCCGTCAATATGATGTATTGCTGTTATATCTGAGCTGGGGCTACCCAGATCTCATTTTCCAGCTATGTCTATTAAAAGAGTCTATGCGATATTGCAGGGTATTGATTATTTCTCTCCCTAGAAGTTCTTCCCACAACAGACGCAACGTCTCAAGATTGTCGCTATTCTATCACTGTTTACATGCCAATGTTCTGATGAGTTAATTCATTAGTACCACAAGTTCTGACATTCACAGTTTAGACACGCTATATCACGTACACTTAGACGAACCATCCTTACTCCTTTGGTATTCCATTAGTAAGGAGGAGGTTCCATTCGAGCAGTTTCTTCCCAAGAACCTCTACTTTGTGGAGGGAGAGGATGCTTCGCCGATCGCTACAATCAACCTCTTCAAGGAAGACAAACTTGTAGGTAAGTAATGAAATAGAAGGTTTACTACTCGAAGGTACACTTAGCAATTGACCTAATGCTAACTCGGTATTTACCTGAGCTCCCCAGAGAGCGGGATGTGGCACAAGGCCGGTTAAACATTGTCTATCCTACATATTCTCATAATCTGTCTTTCGTACTGCCATATAGGACATAAATGGATTCGTCCGTTTATGTAAATAAGCGGAGTTAAGCTGAGATGACCAGTTTGAATTAGGTCTTAGCTACGTGGCAAGCTCTTAGTGCTTGTTGAACTCTCTGCCTTCGGGCAGAGAGGAACCCGACTAGGCTATGCCGAAGTCTCATCTGAGGAGGTAGACAAACCCGATCCCGTTATTACTGGGTCTACTGGGAATTCTTGCCCGGGCCTACGAGCCTACCGGCCTTAAGACTCGTTAGACTCTCACGCCTCTTATCGCAATCGAGATTCTCTAAGTACTCGTGGCCCTATCTATTGATTTTACCACATTGCCCATTACTGCTATTGATTTTTTTTTTATTTGAGGAAGAAGGACAAAATGACTCTGTGGACGACGACGATATCGAAGATAAATACATCTACTACGGTGACAACATCAATGAACCTGCTAACACGAGCTCAATGCGTAATATCTGTTCTCTATCGTGAGGCAGATTGAAATGTGCTTAATATCTACACGAATAATTTAAAAAGCTGTTTCGTGATTTCATCTTCTTTTTAATCCTTAGTTAATTTGAACCACATATATAACTGCCGTCACGAATATGGCGACTCATCTAGTCGGATGTTGTGGTGTCCTCCCTCTAAGTGTCTTCCTCATACTGTAAGTTCAGTAGGAGAGAAGGTTCGGGGAACAATGAACAGTAAATAGATTGAGCGCTAGTTCATTGGATACACTCTCACTAGTCGTATCATACTATCCTGGAGTACTTACTGTTTGATATACGATATATCTGTAAACCTGGTTTTTGTTATTACTTAACAATTTATTTGGTCACAACATCGGGAAAAAAAGTTAATATTTACTTCTGATGTATAATACCCACCCCCTAACGTTTGGATTGGGATAGCAATAGAAATGCTGACAGTTCGGAATTGACAAAATTACATATAATTAAATATACGACAGCGGTGATATACCGGAAGACCTTACGAGATTCGTTTTCAGAGCGCTGACCTATAAGGAGATGATATGCTGTTAAACAAACAACTCTGAATTGAGAACCTAAATTTCGTGACCTTGGACCCTACTATATATGATTGGTTTTGCACAAGCCTTCACCACTATAATCGAATGAAATGTGCAATTAGTCCGATGTTTGATTTTTAAAACTGAGTTGCTTGACCTCATACATCGAAAATGACATGAGAGCCCAGTATATATATATATATATATATATATATATATATATATATATATATATATATATATATATATATATATATATATATATATATATATATATATGTGTGTGTGTGTGTGTGTGTGTGTGAATGAATTGAAAACCTGTGGGGGGTAAAACATGAGGGGGGTGTAATGGTTAATGGTTAGCAAGCTTGTTTATCTAGAACAATTACTACTGAGTAATGAGTTCGATCCTCACTGGCTACCACTTACATTCGACCTTGTGCCACATCTAAGCTAATGTCCAATATCGAAAATTTAACATTGAACATATAATTATTTTAATAATGTGTGGAAATCTCCGCTTTACCTGAAGACGTTCGGACCAGGGTCGTTTATGTGCAAAGCATAATATTTTTTCAAATAAATCCACATTACAACCAAAAATGTTTGTATTCCTCTCTTCCAAACATACTTTTCTCTCGTTGGAACCTTCTACAAACCTTTCTTTTTATATATATATATAATATATATATATATATGTGTGTGTGTGTGTGTTTGTGTGTTGTGTGTGTGTATTTCTGTGTGTATTCAAAACTATGTTTGGGTGCCTTGTAAACTGAGTTACTGTATCCTCTCCCAAAAGGGTGGTTGGTCCTTCACTGAGTCACCTGTATAATCATCCTAATGTATCCTAATATGTTAAAAACGACTGAGAAGCCCAGTCAGGTTCAGTATATTGACTTGCGCGCAAATGCCCTTGGGAAAGGCTATGAATCCACCTCTTCTACCCCAGCTAAGTGTTAATTAGTAGGACTTGTAACAGTAAATGATTGTTATCTCCCTCCAAAATTCTTAAAATCTAAAAATATTTTCCGTCTTTAAATAACATGTTGATAAGTTGTAAAAAAAAAAAAATCTATCTTCCCTACAGATCAGCAGAATATTTTTGTGTCAATGCACGAGTGCTCCTATTTGCTTTATGCCAGTAAGCAATCAACTTAGTCGGTCCTTCCTGTCTTTGACGCCCAGAAGTCACCCATCTCCGATTCATTCTCTTCATCGAGGTATGTGTCTGGTCCCTGGCAGCAGTTGTTCGAAGCTAATGAGTTTACCGGTAATGGGATGGAGATTCAGTTGCAAAGAAATAGCATACCTTATCATGTCAAGCAAACAGATCCCACAAGCAGCTTGGATGGAGGAAGGAGATCATGACTGCTCTGCATGAATGTCGATATTTTTACTCGTTGGGTAAAACGGAGTTAACAAACAGATACCCAACAGCTGAACTAGAGTATGTATGTAACAGTAATGTTACTTCAAACCTGTAGAAAAAACGAATCCCATGGGTCGCAGTTGCGGTTAAAGTAGATATAATTCGGAGTTCAAGCCCAGATAACATTTTAAAATTATTTTTTCTTCAGTATCTGTCTATATTTCTGAGATGAGGTATTATGTACACTATTTACATTATTCGGACTATTGTCCTTATCATTGTCGCTATATTTATTACAAGGTTTCGGCCGTTGTACGCTCTGGTCTTCTTCAGGTGGTTAGAATGTCGAACTGAACCCTTTATTTCGCTCACTGGCGTTCAGTTCGACATTCCAACCACCTGAAGAAGGCCGGAGCGTACAATGGCCGAAACGTTGTAAAAATATGGCGACAAAGATGAGAACAATAGTCCGAATAATGTAAATAGTGTTCATTTTTCTTGACGTTATATCATTTCAGAATCTAGACGATCATATCTCGCTACATAATCCATTTCTTTACTAATATTGGGATTGGTTTCCCGTTTTCCTTCTTGAACTCAGAGTTGTCAAGAGAGTCCAGTCTACTCTGCTATTTAACCCTTAGCTGGGGAGGGAAAAGAAATGAGTTCATTAGTACGAAAGTGAACGCACTGATTGAATGGAATTTGAACCCGGCTCGTCGATTCCACATTTCTTAATGTCTGTGATTTGCTTCTTAGGGAAATATTTGACTAGTTTACCATTCTTTTCTCCACGACTTTGAATTCAGAATTGTCATTCTCCTAGACTTGGGTCTAGAAGAGTTCTCTATTCGGTCTGCTCTATTATTTATTTTTAAATTTATGTGAGCCCTTTACTTTATTTAATCCATAATTGGGGTGGTGGAGAAAAATGGAACATTAGTGCATACAGTGAACGCAATATATATATATATATATATATATATATATATATATATATATATATATATATATATATGTGTGTGTGTGTGTGTGTGTGTGTGTGTGTGTGCACATCTCTATATATATATATATATATATAATTATTTTCTATATTAAAATGTATGTATGTATTATAATTATTTTCATCTTAAAAATATGATTCCATCGCTACAAAGGAATTACCGTGTTTCAAAACAGAAACTAAAAAATCGCTTGAGAATGGAACGGATATATGGATTTCAAATTTAATTGTATAATTAAAGCTCCTACAACAACAAAAATTCTCAAATTACCATAATAGTAAAAAACGCAGTCTCTTAAATTTTCAAAAAATTCAACCTTAGTGTTGTGACTGCACATTTCAAAAGTTTTTATCCGTTAACAATAACACATTTCTAAAAAAACATATTTCGATTCGCATTTAATGTTTTCGTCTCTGATGCTACCTGGATTATACTAAAAGCAAAATAGTTTCCATGTCTGAGGATGACTGAACGTACAGTTGAAAGTACTTGCAGATTAAAAAAAGACCTTATACAGCTTGTAGTTATTAAAAACAAGGATCATAACATTCATCGAGTGATTTGTAGGTTAATGTAACTAAAATTTTGTTTGCGAAAGGATTTCACCATTTTATATCATTAACTTTACTAATCTACTTTTTGTATGAATGATTCATTGTAATATAAATTTAACATCACACACACACACACACATATATATATATATATATATATATATATATATGTATATATGTGTGTGTGTATGAAACTTTTAATGAAGTTTTAATTGTTAAATTACTAAAATTAATCAAGCGTCTCATTAATGATTTTGTTGAAAGATATTTTTTACCGGAATGACTTTAGTTAACCTTGATAATAATAAGGATATTCATAGGGAGAAAAATCATTCTCAAACATAGTATCTAAAGTTTTCTTTTCTTAAATCACCCAAAAGATATTTGCGGCCAACCAACCATATGTTTAAGCAGAAACGAAACTGAGTCTGACTTCGTTTCTCTTGCATCTAAGAATAGTTTATTTGCAAAAGCGAAAAACGAGGTAAACTATCGACTGTTTTGTATTATGGCGGAAGATTTGGAGGAAAAAGATGATGAAGAAGAAGAAATAGACCAAAAAAAGAAAGATAAACTCGATTTCGAATTCTCTAAACTGTTTACGCTTCTATATATTTTCATTTTGTTCTGTTTATTTTTGAGAGACCATTTTTCTACATCTGCAGCGAATTTAGGTATATATATATATGTATATATATTGATATATCTTTGTACATACACATATCATATATAATGAGTATGTATGCGTATAAGATATGCAAAAACATACACACATATATATAGAACCACACAGATTTCCGCAGAATAATATAAATTATACTAATTCATAGTACACATATACTCGCTTATTCTATCTCTCTCCTTCTCGCTAGCTCTCGCTCTCTCTCACGCTCTCTAGCTCGCTCTCTCTCTCTCTCTCTC
>CAHIKZ030000285.1:125000-147500 GCA_903632075.3 Acanthosepion pharaonis | reverse complement strand
AGAGCGGGGTTGCCTCACCGCGCCCCGATACCCTACAGAGGTTCCATCAGTGACTATGGCTTGTGCAACAGTTTTGGGGTCTAGCTCGCTATCCCCCAAAAAGGAGTTCCATGAATACTTCCATCAATGGAAACAGTGCTGGATAAAGTGTGTGGCTTTAGAAGGGGACTACTTTGAAGGAGATTGAATGCTTAAATCGGATCAAATGAACAAACATCAATAAATGACTGACGAGGCAGATTTTTCTCCCGCAGTAGGTTGCCATTTCTTTCTGCAGTAGACCAGTTGCCATCCAAGGCTATAGAACCCGGTCTGTCCTGCTATTTACCCATAGCTAGGGGAGAAGAAGAGGATTCATGCCACTGTGGGGTATTGGATAGCGGCTCGGATTGAGGAATTGGAGAGCCAAGTTCGAATTCCAGTCAAACCCATTACATTCACTTACTTGCTAATAACCTTGGGAAACGTATAAATCCTTTTCTTTTCCCTCCAGTTATGGGTAAATCGCAGGAAAGACCGGGTTCTATAGCCTTGGATGGCAACTGGTCTACTGTAGAAAGAAATGGCAACCTACTGCGAGAAAAAAAATCAAATATGTCAGTCATGTATCGGATGATACATGATCGCCTAAGCGTGTATCACGCATGGCGTATAACTGACTTAACAAATATATATTTATTTTTAATTCTGTTCTATAAACAGTGTGAACATAGAAATCATCATGGCGACTGCTAGCTTCGTCTGTTTTTACTCGTGACGAATCTATGCTTCATGTCCCTTCAGTACGTTGGTTATCAAGGCTCTCCACAATTTCCTTTCCTTCGTATCTTGAAGTAAATTTTGTTTTTTGCTATCTCTCCTAAACCTTTTCCTACCAACCATTGACACAGTTTGTTTTCTTCTTATGTGCCATGTCCCTTCAGGACGTTGGCGATCATGGCTCTCCACGATTCCCTGTCCTTTATAGCTTTTAGTATTTTTTCTCTCTCTCTCTCTCTCTCTCTCTCTCTCTCTCTCTCTCTCTCCTAATCTCTGTTCTGGCAACTATTTACACAATCTCAATAAGTAGGTTAGGTACTGTTTCCCTTTGTCCATTTTGTCTTTATGACCCGTGAGTGTCAATTTTTCTAAGCCCTCTTTTCTTATTATGTGCCCTAGAAATTTCTGATCTTAAGCATACGTGTCCTTTTTGTTTCCATTTTCTCTAAAACTTCGTCGTTGCTCACATGATATTCTCAGTGTCCTTCTGTAGCACCACATTTTTGTTGCTTCAAGTCTCTTCTTCATTTGTGAGTCGATCCGTCCAGCATTCACTACCATATAGCAGAACTGAAGTCGTTTAATATCGAAAAAACTTATCGAAACAACGAGTGAGGCACCGAGGGTTTCTAATCATCATTCATCGTCTTCAAGGAAAGAATGTTTAGTATTTGCGTTGTGTTATAAACTAAAGTTTGACATGAACACGACTTGACGTGCTGTGGTTATGAAATTGAATATATATATGTTTTATTAAATATGACTGACAAATTTTGCCTATCGAATTTCAAATTGTGGATTTATCTTGTCAGCGTGTCGTAATTTTGAGCGAGATTTACGGAAACTCTTTCGCCGATCAGATAAATTCACTAAAAATTAAACGGATAAAGTTTGTCAGTTCTGTTTAATAAAATATGTTTGAATGAACCCATGCTGTCTCAGTAAATGTTAGACAAAGGATGATACAAAATTGATGCTTTTTGTTTCACGGAAAATGTAACCTATACTGGATCTACAATAAGCTTCATCTTGGTTAAGTGTATCTAGTTATGTGGTGGTTGTGAATTCAATCCCTGGGTGAAGTAGTCAGTGATATAACAAGCATAGAAATGGCGTCCACGACTATAAAAAAAAACAACAGAAATTCATGGATTTGCTAGTCAGCTTCAAAAGAGATAGGTAATCTCTCTAGGATTTGGCAACCGTAATTTTTAAAAAAAAATCTCCCCTGACAAGACGGACCACTTTTATCTGAGATATATATCTGAATATTCATACCACCGTTCAGTCTACAAAAGAAAACGCTAACTCGTCGTAGCGGTAAAAAGAGTAGCGAGTTCAACGGTAAGAGAATAACGAATCTTACGGTGGAAGAGTAACAAGTCTTACGGTAGCAGTTACAATGGTTGCCGGTTGAAGAACGGCTCTTCGTATATATATATATATATATATATATATATATATATATATATATATATATATTATATTTAGCATTATTTACATGTGGATATTCCTAATCAATAGAATAAAAAATAAATAAATTCCCTAAAAGTTTCTAGCTGAATTTTGGGGGTGAGGAATTATCATTAGTTACAAGCAGACAATTTTTTTAATCGTTTCACTCCAAGCAAAGATAACAAAGCCACTAAGACACAGAAAGTTACTGAGTGTGAAAGTCCTTAAGAATAAGTAAAAATAAAGTTATTAAGGAACAAGAAAAAAATCAAATAAGAGAAATCAAGAAGATCAAAAATGGCTGGAAGAGAGTTACACAAGCGAGAAGTGCGAGAGAAGAAACTGTTAGCATAGAAATTACGGTTATATCTAGTCATTTTAACTGTAAAATAACGAGACCTCGTTGGCAATCAAGTACTGCGCTTAAATTCAAAATGTCTAGGTACCATTGGGAAGAGCGATATTTATTTATAATTTATTTACAAAATGTGGCACAATTATTATGAATTACTCTCTTGATTTTTGGAAAAAACTAGTTGCCATGCTTTTTCCGAATGTCTCAGTTATCTCCCTTTATGTCAAATCTCCAAATTTTCGTTCACCACTGCGGTAGCCAGGTTTGAACTCACAACTCTTTGGGTCAAGTCACTGGATCTAACCAACGCTTTTATCCTCTGGGCCATGTGTCCTTGAGGTGGAGCCACTGACTTTACTCAGAGAGTTCTGAATTCAGTACCTGGTAAACTTGGTGAGTTGTGTTAAAAGGAGATAACTGAGATATCCAGAGGAGGCATGTCACGTGGAACTAGAACAATCTACCCCGGTGGACGAAATAAAGGGTACAATTCGAATCATTTTTGATGTGACAATAATTTTTAAAAAAGTTTTCAAAAATCTATTACAATTTACTTTTGTTCAACAAAAGTTAATAAATAAAAAGGGCGTTACTTTTACACACCCTTTATATATATATATATATATATATATATATATATATATATATATATATATATATATATATATAAGCCCCAAAGCGCTTATAAAGACAATCTGATGGACACACTCAAAAAAAGACACACATGGGAGAAACTTGGAAAAATATAGTATATAGACACCTCGGCAAACAGAAAAATTTGATTGCGGCTGGTGTCAACAGTAAGTTAGAATATGCACAGCCAAAACGTCCAGGCAGATATAGGAGATGCACCAACCCTGTCCCAGAACTCTGATCGAAGAAGTCTCTGACATGTAATCAATGTGACCGCGTTTGTTTTTCAAAGCAGGTCTTCCCAGTCACACGCGGTGTCATTGTGATGTCAACTACCAATATGAAATCCCCGATGATCATGCATGTACAATGTGCCATAAAGTCTGTCGATCAGCCAGCGCACTCACACGACATTTCCACAGCCAGCATCCAGAAAGGAAAGCTCCAGCAGGAAGATTGACATGTCAAAAATTTGGGAAGAACTGCGGGACTCTTGCGTGTCTTAACAACCATTTGAGATGTCATTGATGACGAACTGATGATAGTTAAACTGTGGGAAAAATCTTAATTAAGTCTGAGTACAAGAGATGGTCTCACTCGGTAACAGGTTGACTTTCACCACACACACACACACATATATATATATATATGTGTGTGTGTGTGTGTGTGTGTGTGTGTGTGTGTGTGTGTGTGTGTCTATATATATATATATATGTGTGTGTGTGTGTGTGTGTATGTATATTAATAAATATGCATAATACCCTACGCCGACGGCACAACTCAGAGTTTTATGCTCTATGCAATCATCGGGTACTTATTTGAATTTACACCGTTTGGTTAACATCTTTTGGTTAATATTTCTGGGTCTCGCGAGATATGTTGTTGTTTGGATGCATTGTTACTGTTGTTAAATATTTAATTGCGCTATAATCTAATCTTGAATTTTAATTTAGGCTCAACTTACATCTAAGATTGAAAATAAGAATTGAAAATTCTAATTTTCCTTAAATACGGACGCTGTTATTAAAATACGTTTAAGGATCAAGGCGATAACTCATTTTAGAGAAAAAGGCAGACAAGCAGATAGACACACAAACAGAAAGAAACAGTATTGAACTCCCACGTCGACCTTTCAACGTATGAGCAGTTGAATTTTTTCGAACTCAATCGCCAGACGATTTACACATAAGATGCGATTATCATGGTGAAGGCATGTATAGACCCAACCACACCTTTCGAAGAAACGGTGTACAACGGGCCATGAGGTCTACGAACAGATCTCTTCAGGTGAACCCAGCCTGCTCGGTGGTTTAAAACATAACTGGGCTAGAATTCGAACTCTGCACACCAATTTTGCTTTCTGTGCTTGTTAGATTGAGAGTTTCATATGAATGTCATGCATGGCGTCAAATCCATTCAGAAATATCTAAACTGTCAGCAGTATACTGTATTCCTAACATCAATGGCGAATAAAGCAACTAAAGCCTGGTGTGGCGGCAAAGATCATTCTTTGAACATTGTGGACTGGCGCTAAAGAATCACAAAGAAATGTACCAAATAAAAGAAACAACATCAACTATGAACAGTAAAAACTAAAATGGATATCACATGTAACTCAAAGAGAAAATAATGACATAATCAAGATGTTGATATTCCACACTACTTCAAACAAAAGGTTAGGAAGGAAACCGCCATCAATATTGGAAAAAGTGATAACAGCTACTGGGTTTGAGAAGAGAAAATAATGACATAATCAAGATGTTGAAAATAAAAAGGTTAGGAAGGAAACTTCCATCAATACTGGAAAGCACGATAACATTTGTTGGACTTGGGAAACCTATTTTCCAGAAAAAAATGTTTTAAGTGTAAGATTTTATAAATTTCAATTGGAAGATGTACTGGCTGCTCAGTGGATAAATGCCAAACGTTTCCTTACAGGGAAACGGCTAATATTATCATTACCCGCAATTATAAAATTGCAATTGCGCAAAATTACGCAAAAATAAAAATATTACTGAAATCACGTTTTAACAGATATATTTACCAATATTACACAAAAATATGTTGAAATATTAAAGAGTAAATTTATTCAATAAAATCACCATTGACTTCAACCAAAGAATCTCCTGAATCTTTTCTTGACGGTCTTCTTGTTTAAGTTGGTGAATGCTACCATAATCCTTGCCTTCAGTTCATCTTTGGCGTTACAAGGTGTTTTCTTGGTCTCTTGCTTAACTGCGCCCCACACATAATAATCAAGGGGTTGCAGTTTGGGGAGTTAGGTGGACAGATGTAAGGGGTGATGTGGTCGCAGAAATTGCCTGAAAGACAAAACTGGGTTCTCCTGCTTCTGTGGCATAGTGCTGAGTCCTGTTGCCAGACATAGGTTCTTTTAGCAGCCACCCTCTTGACCCACGGCAGCATTACCTCCTCAAATCACTTGATGTAGGCCCCCGTGTTGCATCTGAGACCCCGTGAGAAGATGAATGGAGGCATAACGTCGCCATCACTAATGATCACTCCAAACACCGTGATGTTGACTGGATATATTATTCCATCTCTTTCCGAATTATCTGCACTGTCCTCAGATTGACACCCCAAAACTATAAAATGTATGGGAGCTTCAACACTGTGCTGTCAAAAAAATCAAAAACAAACAACGCGAGAAATTAAAAATATAAAATGGTGACAATTTATCCGTCGCAGCCTGTATTTACATACATATTTTTTATAATATATTACATTATTTTTCGTGGATACACGTATTTCAATAGTAAGCAGTTATGTGCCATGTGCGATACACACTTTGGCGATCATGCATTTTTCTATACATGACTGACAAGGCAGATTTTTTCCAGCAGTAGGTTGCCATTTCTTTCTGCGGTAATCCAGATGCTATCCAAGGTTATAGAACCCGGTTTATCCTGCTAGAGAAGAAGAGGTTCATACCTTTACCAAGGCTATTAGCACGTAAGTGAATGTAATGGATTTGAATGGAATTCGAACTCGGCTCTCCGATTTCTCAATCCGAGCCGCTATCCATCCTGCCACCGTGCCTTTTTAATAGGTGCTTTTAATATATTTATTGCTTATACGTTATTTTTATAGGTACAGATATTTAATTAAATGCGCTGTTTATAATGTCCATTTCATAATATATGATGTCATTTGTTTGCGTTAAGATAAGATAAGCATCGAGCAGATTTGAACGTTCGTGAGAAATCCTGGGTACATTGTAGTTTAAAATCAGTAATTCGACCTTGCTAGCCAGACGCTTCCTCTGTAGCTAAATAGTATTGCACGTCAGGCTATATGACGGTTCCGTGTAGGATACAGGTTCAATTCCTGTCGATATTTTCTATGAAATTTATTGGAGATTCAGGCCGGTAAATGTTATTAATACTGTTTATTATAAACAGAGCATTTACTTAAATATTTGTATCTATAAAAATAAGGTATAAAAATATATTAAAATAATTGTCTGACTTATTCCATTTCATAATATATATATATATATATATATATATATATATATATGTGTGTGTGTGTGTGTGTGTGTGTGTGTGTGTGTATGTGTGTGTGTGTTAAATTTATTATGGATTATTCTTTGTAGTATTGACTTTTACTAGTTTTGATCCTGAGAGAAATCAAAACAGCAAAATAAAAAAAAATATGCAATGTACACAGTGGTCATATATGTGCTTCTTTTCTGTTTCTCCTATGGCATTTGGTGCGAAAATGATTTATTGACAGCTCCCACGCTCATATATATATACATATATATATATATATATATATATATGTGTGTGTGTGTGTGTGTGTGTGTGTGTGTGTGTGTGTGTGTGTGTGTAAAGCTGTACAAAAAATATACGCATTAATGTAATCCTATCGGCATATAAGGCATATTTAAGCGTAAAATCCATGGATGCCTACATACGTACGGCATATAATAACACCACTTCCCCTTTCCTACCCCCTCTCTCTTTCTCTCTCTCTTTCTCTCTCTCTCTCTCTCTCTTTCTCTCTCTCCACTTCGGTGCGTCTGACACAGGCTAACGATGAGAGGCTCTGAAATAAACACTAGCAAGCCGGGTTCGATACAATCTCTTTCGTATAGATCCTCTTGTGAAAGGTATGAATTCTTCCGTACCCAGACATAGGTTGAATAGCATTTTCGGCTCTATCGCCTTGATTGCCAACTATTAAACAAATTTAATTTCTATAATTGAATTGGAAGTTTTTAGCTTATGTTTTTGAAACATGGTAATTTCTGTGTAGCGACAGAATCATATTTTTTTTAAAATAATTATAATATAGGTTCTACTTGTGTATCGAGCACTCTTTTTAAAAATAAAAACAATAATACTAAGAAACTTCGGATTATTAACCGAACAGTTCTTTCCTATTTTATCAATATATTTGCACACACACATACACACACACACACACATATATATATATATATATATATATATATATATATATTATTCTGTTTATATCTATTTATATAACTATCTATTTATCTACTCATCTATCTATCTCAGTCTGTTTATATCTTTCTCAGTATCTCATTCTGTTCATATTTGTATATCTGTTTTACTCAGTCTGTTCATATCTATCTATTTTTCCCCAGACTGTCCTTTCTTTCTTTCTTTCTTTCTTTCTTTCTTTCTTTCTTTCTTTCTTTCTTTCTTTCTATACGTATCTTTCTGTTCGTATTTGTCTCTCATCATTTCTGTCTCTCTTGCTATCTATCTATCTATCTATCTAAGTTTGTTCATATGTATTTATCTATCTAACTTACTATGTTTTAGACTCTGGGAACAAGGAAAAGCATCGCTCGTAGAAATGCTCGCTTGGCTTCCGTAGAATTTAGAACTTCGCCTATGAATTCCAAAAGAGACGATGATTACTTAAGCAAATGTTCTCTTCCCTGGCACGATCAACAGATGTGCGGATTATCACAAAAAAAAAAAAAAAAAAACGCACAAAAAATGGGTACCAACGCAGGAGATAAAAATAAAATTTGGAAAACAAGAACGACTGAGGACGCCATGTTTCATTTCTGTTGTCGGTTTTATTTACTTATCTTAACGTATTTTTCAGTTACACATCTTTGATGCTAAATGCAAACATACATTCCCTGAAGACCATGTAGATTTTTTTCTTTAAAACTCACTAATCCTATATTATGTGTTTTCCAATATATATATATATATATATATATATATATATATATATATATATATATTGTTCAAACCCACTTATTTTTCTTTCTTATTTAACACTCTAATCATACATATTCCTCGGAATAGATAGATAGATAGATAGATAGGATTTATCTACCAAGCAAACACAACCAGTCCCTATCTATTTATCTATCTATCTATTTAACACAGTTTGTGCCAATCTGTCGGTCTGTCGGTCGATCTATCTATCTATCTATCTATCTATCTATCTATCTATGTCTGAACTTATTGACAAATAGATAGACATGAACAGAGGTAGACAAAAAGATATTATATATATATATATATATATATATATATATATATATATATATATATATATATACACGAACATATAGAAAGGCTGTGATGCATATAGAAGATATTTATATTTATACATATATACATAGACGTATATATGTATATATATATATATATATATATATATAGAGAGAGAGAGAGAGAGAGAGATTTAACCATGCATATATGTGCACATGCGTAAATCTATAAGTATATATATATGCTATAAACAGTTTTATATACTTTACATACATATATAGGGTGCGATAGGTAAATTATAGCAATTTCATATTTTTTATTTTGCGCATGCGCGTTCTTTGTATTTCATCTTGTAGACTACAGAGGTAAAAGAGTCAGTTGGTCACTGTCTGTGAGAAAAACTCAAGTATGATGCAAATCTCTGCGCCAGAAATTTGGAAACAGAATGCTGTAGTGCTTGGTATTCGCGCTGGAAGCACCAATATGAACATTTCAAAGTGTTTGGGTGTTAATCTGAAGGCAGAGCAGAGGATTCAGAAAAAGATGGATGAGTCTAATGATGATTATGAAGGTGTTTGGAATTATCACTAATGATAGCGACGTTATATCTCCATTCCTCTTCTGACAGAGCCACAAACCCAACATGGATTCCAATATCAAGTGCCTTGAAGAGATAGTACTGCCCTCGGTCAAGAAGGTGGCTGCTGGAAGACCGTATGTCTGACAGCAGGACTCTGCACTATGTCACACAAGCAGGACAACATTTGGCCACTAAACTGCAACCCGCCTTGATTATTACGTGTGGGGCACAATTGAGCGAGAGACCAACAAAACGCCTTGTAACACCAAAGATGAATTGAAGGCAAGGATTATAGCAGCATTCACCAATTTAAACAAGGAGACCGCCCAAAAGAATTGCAGGAGATTCCGAAGTCGTCTGGAAGCTATGGTTGAAGCCAATGACAATTTTATTGAATAAATTTTCTCTTTAGTATTTCAAAATATTTTTGTGTAATTTTGGTAATATATCTGTTAAAATGAAATGTCTGTGTTAATTTCATTTTTGCGTAATTTAGACCATAATTTATTCATCGCACACTATATGCATGTCTGTGTCTGTGTGTCTGTGTGTCTGTGTCTGTGTGTCTGTGTCTGTGTGTCTGTGTGTCTGTGTCTGTGTGTTTGTGTGTCTGAATAAAAATTAGTACAATTTCTGCATAATTTATGTCCAGAAAAGAAATAAATTATAACATTACAAGAAAAGATTAACTAAAAGAACTTATCTGTAGTACCTTGGCGGTTGTTTTTTAACAGAAACTATATATATATATATATATATATATATATATATATATATATATATATATATATATATATATATATATATATATATATTTTTAAAAAACCATATATATATATATATATATAAATAAATATATAATTAAAAGATATATAAACGTAAGATATATACACATATACGCACCTATATTTAAATATACATGTACATATAAACATATATGTACACACGCATACATCTAGGTACATAACACTCAATATATATATATATATATATATATATATATATATATATATATATATATATTCTTATTTGGTCCTGTCTTCATCTTTTAATGGTATTTATACACAAGTTACATGCATTTAATGTATACATAAACACAGACACATACAATACACGCGTCTACATGTACAACCATATCATCATACAATTAATAACAAAAACATATATCTAAATTTACCCAGAGACATCTACATAATTGATAATAAGCATATAGTCTACATAAGTTCATGTAGACAAAGATATATAAGTACATACATATAAACAATTTATCCATACATTTTTATGTATTCCTGAAAAACAAAATACCAATACGCATACACACGTATATATTTAGACAAAGATATACATATATACATAAATGTAATGGCTGGCCACTCGTATGACCGTCTACTAGTTTCTAGGAAAGACTGGCATGGTCAACAGTCTGAACAAGGCCAGCAAACTCAAACCCTCGGTCACGATGACCTGTGACTTCGTGCTAGCACAACCACCGACAGCTCATAAATGTACACACCTAAGTACACACATACACGCTCAATATAACTTATATATCTATATGTATTATCTTAATTCTCTCTTTTGTTGATTTAGCTTTTTCTGTCATTTATATACAAGTTATAAAGGTGTTCTAGGACAGTTGCGTCTCTAGACATTTGCATTCCGGACTATTGCGTCTCTAGACATTTGCGTTCCGGACTATTGCGTCTCTGGACATTTACATTCCGGACTATTGCGTCTCTAGACATTTGCGTTCCGGACTATTGCGTCTCTGGACATTTGCATTCCGGACTATTGCGTCTCTAGACATTTGCGTTCCGGACTATTGCGTCTCTGGACATTTACGTTCCGGACTATTGCGTCTCTGGACATTTGCGTCCCTATACAAATGCGCCCCCTGGATAACATCGTACCGCTAAAAATTTTGTGAATCTTTTAAAGGCAATTACCATAATTTTTGGAAAAAGCATAGATAGAAAACATAATTTTTTTAAAAAAGGAATAAAATAAAAAAAAAGTAAAAGTTTATTTTTGTTTAAAATGCAATGACATATTATTATTAGGTTGGTGCAAAAATAATGACGTAATAATGTCGTTTTTTGACGTTACATCAAAAAACGACATTATTACGTCATTATTGTTGCACCAACCTAATAACAATGTTGCCTCTACATATCGCTAATATGTTTTTGTTTAATCAGCGTTTTTCTTATTATCGTGATAGCTGTAATTTTCCTCACCCACAAATATTTTTCCACCATTGTTTGATTTTCGGAACTTAGCCATGGGTTCCAAATAAAAATATAATCTATAAAATCCAGAATCTATTTAGATGTTTATGGTACGCATTGCTGGAACGAACTTAAACTGCTAGCTTAATTTTCTCTTGCTTTGAAAAAGAAATTTTTCTCTCTTTTATTTATGGCTGCTTTTGCTTGTTCAGAGTAATTAAAAGTATTGCTGTGCACATTTCTATATTAAACAACACTTTTAAAAAAAATAGTAACTTCAAAAAATTATCAAAGGTACACAATTATCCAGGGACACATTCGTCGAAGGACGCAGTAGTCTATTACGCAACTGTCCGTACACCGTTATGCAGATATATTCAATGTATACATAAAAAAAACTGACACATGCAATGCACATAAAAACACGTACAACCATATCTTCATTCCAGTAATAATAAAAACCTATATCTAAATTTACAGAGATATATGTAAACATCTGCTATTGCAATTAATTGCTGGTATAAAGATATGGTTGTACATGCTTGTAGTTATGCATATTGCATGTGTCTTTTTTATGTATACATCGAATGTATATTTGTAACTTGTGCATAAATGACATTAAAAGGAAAAAAAAAAAGGAAAAAATTAAAATGATGTACAGGGTGTCCATAAAGTCTGTGAGCAATTTAGAATACCTGATAGAAACAATGTGTAAAAAGAATAAGAAAACCTGACATATCTAGTTTGTTTTACGTATTTTTTAAATTTCTTAAAACTTCTTGAAACCTCAAAATTATTTTTTTGGGGGCAGATTTCCTATTTGACTCCGTGGATTTTATTTTTATGGAGACGTGAAAAGTAATGTTTATTCGACATGATCTTTTGAGGAATTGCAAGCTAAAATAAGTGTGGGGTAATATTGTTGTATCACACCTACAGACGATAATGAGCATGTCTCCATCTGCATAAATACAGTAGTAAATACTGTATGTTGGTCTGAGGTTGGAGATGTCTCTCCAGCTGGGTTGGTTAAACTCTTTGCCTCTGGGCAGAGGATCCCCAGACAAGGCTATGTCGAATGGCAGAATCTCGTCTCGAAACAGCTACCCGACCCCGTTGTTTTTATACGGGGTCTAGGGGATTTTTGCCGAGCCAACGGGGCTCGGATACTCCACATTAAATTCGGCCTTGTGCCACATCTGACCGAGTGGGGCGTTTGGTAGATATCCTGCAGTTGGAGATTCATTGTGAAATTTGCTTCACTCACTTCTAGCAGTTGATTTCTTCTACGCGCCGCTGGCGAATCTTATATGCGTTGTTCATGTCCTAAGTATTATAGTTCATTACCAGCCTTCGTGTGATTATTCTATTCAGTAACCTCCCCTAGGTTACAACAAATATATATATTAATAAATATACATATTATCCCACACCGTTAACACAACTCGAGGTTTCATGCCAAACGCAATATTCAGTAATCTGTAAAGCTCGCGTAGTTAAACACTTATCTATATTATATTATATATATATATATATATGAGGATATATTAGGATATAGTTTTTTCAAATTTATTATATTTCTCATGACATTAAATCTTGTAACTAAAATAACCGGTATTACCATATGAACATAAAAGATAAATATTTATTATGAATTAATTTTATTTTAGAGTTGTCGGTTATCAAATATTAATATTAATTAATCATTTATATAATGAAAGGGGGCTAACTTTACTTGTTTATGTGCAATTCATACATACATACATACATATATATATATATATATATATATATATATATATATATATTCATTAAATAATTTACACAAGTTTTCTCTACTTATTTTTAATAGGATCCTCTCGTAATTACGGACAGATTTCTTTGTATGTTTATTAAAGGTAGAAAGAAAATTACCATGTTGATACATATTCATTTATACCAAGTACTTTCGACATAAGTACAATGTCATCATCAGGGTCTTGTATTTTCTAAGGTAAAATTTGTTGTGTTCATAGATAGATAGATTCATATACAAGTTTCGTTAAAACGAATGATAGTGTTTAGTTTTTTAATCAATTTTTCTTGTGTTCTTATCATTTATTTCTTTTCAGAACATAAATTATATAGAAATCGTATGAATTCAGTAAAAGTAAAAATAAAATCATCATCGATAATGACTAAAAGTTTAGCCAAAAGCATATATATATATATATATATATATATATATATATATATATATATATATATATATATTCATTGTAGGATATTATTTTCAAGTTGGATATATAAGTTTTCTATAGTAGCGCGAAATTTTATGCTATATTTATCTAATCTAACCATGTTTTTATTTATTTTCCAATTTGTATTTTTAACTTTTATTTTATATCTTATTTTTCATTTTATCATTTATAATTTATTTTTACTTTTTTTTTTTTTATTTATATATATATATATATATAAATATATATATATATATATATATATATATATATATATATACGCAAGAGAGATACCTATATATATATATATATATATATATATATATATATATATATATATATATTAAATTGACTTCTCACTTTCTTTACAGTAGACTATTAATAGTTAAATTCTATAACGGTCAGTTTTTCAATCAGTAACTGAAGATTGCTGCATGCATGAAATTCAGTTGTACCAAACGGAGAGGACAAAAATGTACATTTAGTATTAATTGCATATATATATATATATATATATATATATATATATATATATATACAGAGTTGCTTAGTTCTTTGAGTACATTCGCATGAATTTAGTAAAAGACGCATAAGTCATGAAAGAAGAGCTTTATTTGAGAAAAAATTGGCAGAAATAATCGCGAGACATTTCTTGACGCATCTACTTAATAAATCAACCCAATCAGATGATCTGCATCTATTTTTTTGACATTGAGCTAGTTATTGGTGACTTCAAAGTTTTTATATCTTTAAGGGTGCATTGATTACCTTCCCTCTCGACTATGCCCCACACGTAGTCAACCAACGGATTCAGATCTGCTGAGCTAGGAGGCCATATATTTTGGGGGTGACGTGATCGTAGAGAATTTAACTCATTCATTCTTGGGTCGTCTAGTCTTAGCACGGCACGAAGTTTTATTGTTAGGTGTACGGTCTCTCTATCAGAAGCTATGCAACCCTCTCCAAAACCACCTTATTGACCCTTCATCTTTGAGGAGAAATTCTTGAAGGCGTAATGTCTCCCTCTTTGCTCATTATCGCAGTTGCTGAAAACTTTGTGTTCATGACCGTTGGAACATCCTTAGGGTCTCTGCATAACCCTCTGTCATTCCTTCGCTTGGCCTTTTGACTAGATCAAATGTTTTCCCATCGGAGAATTCCAGACTCTTGATATTTTCACAAGAGCTTTGCTCGGATCAGACAGTTATCTTTTTTTATTTGCCGACATGAATTGGCCTTTCCGCATTACATATCACTTGTTTAAGTCCTCATACACAATTCTCCCGACAGGGTGCCTTCACACCTTGAGCTGTTTAGCAATGGTGTTCATTGAATTTCTGGAATTCTTACCTATAATTTTCTGCATATTCTGTACAAATTTGCGCATTCTGATGATATTAGGACACTTAGCAGGCGTTTTACGTTTGAATACTACCGTAGAACACCCATCAGTGATTTCTATTTTTTTGCAAACTTTCATAAGAAATGACCATGCAACTTTCAAGAAGCAAGCAATCTCTAAATCAATACGTAATCGTTTAAAGGCAATGATTACAGCGTACCTTTTCCTTTGATGAGTTAATTTGATGTTTGTCATTATTGATCTGAAAAAAAAAATGATACTCAGACCAAGAACAAAGAACAGAGTACCGAAATGGCAGTGAATGACAAACTTCTCAAAAATGAAGAAAAGACTTGAAGGAACAGAAATGTGTTTCTACAGAAGGATGCTAATCAGTGGAATACGAAGGGAATGTGGGGGGGGTGAACATTCGAAGTGGGGTATCCCGGGTCTTAGCTGTAAAGGTCATCTAAGCTGAGGGGACTAAGCAATGTAACGCGTTAGAAGATTTTTTTTTACTAATGTTCAACAAATACAAGGCCGAAGGGCCACTCAAGGTAGAGGGTTACTGTGTGGAGTTGTATTAGTATAAAAAAGGGCAAGATAGCAGGAAAGACAGACAGCTAATTCTAGACTTGAAGAGGTCAAGATTTGATTAGCAAATAAAATTTCAAAATTCTGGCGGAGACATTAAGAGTATAGAGTTGAAGTAGACTTTAGAAGGGATCGGAAACCCAGTCCTAAACAGGAAACAAGGGACGAACCTCTACTCCTGTCCAAAAAACCTGGGAAGTGTGTGAACCGGACGATAGGTGAATATATCTACTCATATTGGGAGAAAAAAAAATAATAATTACTGAAGCAAATTTCCGATTTCAAGCAGAGACGTCAAAAGTACAGAGTTGAAAGAACCGGAAAACCAACTAAAAATGGGAAACAAGGGATAAACCTCTACTCCTGCTCAAAATTCGAGTAGTTGTATGAACTGGACGATAGGCGAGCCTATCTACTCCTATGCGATAGAGTAGTGAAAGACTAGAAATATTTTGTTTGTAGGAAAGTGGTTGCGGGGGGGATAATCCATGCTTCGCTGCGTGTCTTTCTTGTCGTGTTATGGGAATAGAAAAAACAACATTCTTTTATTTATCGCTATAATTTTTCTGTTATTTTGCCTGTAACTCGATCTGGTATCATCATTTGCTTTACGTTCTTTGTCAAATTACTGGACAATTACTCCAAAAAGAATTTGGCTTTCGTTTTATCTTAGGGGAAACGGAAGACAACGACGCGGTAAAATTCAACAGAAAGTCTTGGCATATTTGTGCATGCCACCTTTGTTTACGTATATCTACCTCCCTTCTTTTCTTTCTTCTTTACGTTTTTTTATTTCTTTTTTTAGTCTTTGTTTCTCAATTTCCTTTTCTTCTTTCTTTTCTTTTTCTCTCTTTCTTATTTCTTTTTCTTTTCTTTTTTTTCACTTTTCTATTTTCTTTCTACGTTATGTTCCCATCTTTCTCTCTTTTTTGTCTTTGTTTTTCTTCTCTTCTTTTTTGGCTATACTTTTTTTCTTACTTTCTTTATATCCTAAATTTCTTCTTTTCTTTCATTCCTTAATTTATTTCATCCTAGTTTCACTCATCTCAATATTTTTTTCATTCTCATTTCTTTTCTCCTTCCTTTTATTTCTTCTCCATTTCTTAATTCGTTATTTATTGCAAATATATTCTTCATTCTTTTCTGGTCTCATGGTACTATGATCTGGAATATACTCCGACTCCTTTAAAAGGCTGAGGTTGAGGAATAAGTCATAAGACTTTTTAAAACATGAATTAAATAGGATATCCGGCGAAAATACGTTTCTGACGACTGCGAAAGAAATCATCATGAAATTTATCTCAATTTTTATGCTCTCAGTGTGAACCCATATTTTAAAAAAATTTCATCACTTCCTGCAATTTCTTATATAAATGAATGCATGTTCCAATTTCGATAAAGAATCAGAAACAGATTTCTTTCCATTCCCTTCATTTTTCTATACATTTCCTCCAAGTTTCATTATTCTTAATTTTATTTTCTCTTAGTTCTTTTCTTCTTTCGTTTAAGACTAAGATAGAGGCATAGGTGCAGAAGGTTTTAATAACAAAAGTTAAATACGATAACTGGCAAGAACTTATGAAATTGACGAAACGAGTGTGAAAAAATTATTAAATCTATTCTCAGTTTATATGTTCTCAGTATAAAACAATATTAAAAAGAAAAATTCATCACTTCTTGCAATTCCTTATATAAATGAACATTCGTACCACTTTCCGTAAATAATCAGATACAGCCAGACGCTTCTAGGTGGCTCAAAGTTTTCCTAACTCTATTAATAAGCCACATATAAAAAGAGCAGCGTCCAAGCTCGAGTCTTAGTGCTTAATTGACATTGACAAACATTTGATCTTGTTAAATCTTTTTGTTATGTCTCGTCTTGGTCCTAAAGACTAGATCAATGATTTCTAAACCACTAATTATGTTACAAAAACTGAAGGCCAGGTCCAGAATGGTCAACGATTGGCCGGAGTGCCACGTTGGCGGGGTATTTTAAGAGTGATGGATTGCCTTTGTCTGGGTTTTGGATATAAGTCCAAAAAGGCGCGAATTCAACAGAGACCGCAAGAATTCTGAAGCGTCGATACGCTTCCCACACCCAGGTTCATGAGACCAACTAAGACCATACACGATGGAAAGCTGAGTCAACGTCCGACACGCATTCTCGGGACATCATTCCTCCCACTGCCTCTTAGAATACAAGCTGCCACAACTCTCTTCTAATAAAACGACTAAGAACAAGAAATCATCCTATTCATTGATAACATTTTATTCAGTAGCGTGGGAACCCAAAGACGACACAGAACGTAGCAATTATTAGCCAAATTTGTGTCACACGGAGATTCATTAATGTTGCAGGATGGTCCAGAAATAATTAAGAAGAAAAATATTAAAATATAAGTTAAAATTAAAAATCAAAATAGAGCAAGCGTATTTATGTCCGAATATTGGAATACAAATTATCATTAAGGCTCTGAAAAAGGAACATTAATAATAAAATAACGATAAATATATGAAAGACTGACGTATTACATTCAGTTCAATGTGGTTGAAGTTAAGTGCACTTGCACCATCCTTTCTTACTCACTTCTGGCGTTGCTGTTTTGTTCGACTGAATTGTTGTCATACGTGTATTGTATACATTTATATATTGTAAGACGTTTTTTACGTTCTTCGGAAAATAATGTCCGATTTCAGAATAAACATTTTAATTGTGTTCTAATATATTGTTACAATAGTTTCACAAAAAATACATTGCTTATTCTTAATGATTAAAGTGTCCTCTTTGTTAATTTTATATCAATCTCTTTTAGAATTGTATGATAAAAGTTCACAAAGTCCAAATCTCCATCTACACTCACGCTGCCTCCGCCTCCACGCAAAAATCTGTCTGGTAGGAAAAGTCAGTTGCTTTTCTAGCAGTTTGGTGGATCCTTTCCATGTTTTCTATTTGTGAAGCATAGAAATGGATTAGCCTATTTTCCTATGCAATCCATTCCATTCAGTAACACTTTACCCAACTTTGGTTAGCAGAAGCTAATTTACATATGAACTCGCTGACCTCATTCACTAGTGAAGCGTTTTTCTTTTTTTTTTTCTCTTTTATTCTGCAAAAGCAGCATGATACACGAAGACGTTTTGGCCTTCGGGGTATTTCCCATTTTCTTCTGTACAAGAATTTAACTTAAAACATTATATACCCTTCATCTTGAACATGAATAAAGAAGAGATGCATTTATTTATTTTGCATTAATTCGATCTTGGCCATAATGGTTGTCAAATTCGTAAAGGTATAAGTAATCTTGTAGCACAATGGCAGAAATGTATAAGATGTTCAGTGTTTTTATTTTGGTTAATTTAAACAATGTTTAAATACATTCATTTAGGAATAAGAGTTGATTCTACTAGACTTTCCAAAAATGAAATTGCACAAACAGAAGATTATGGTGACTGTCTGTTATTCATTAAAGCTTCCGGGAATCTAACCAGAGCATCACTGCTGAAGTTTACTGCCAGCAACTGGGTGAAATGCACATTCAATTAAGTAAAAAGTACTGCTTAATCAATGAGGTTCAATTCTGCTTCCTGACAATGTTCGGCCACATGTTGCCAGGAAGACACTACAGAAGCACACCAACATGAGATATGAGATTCTGCCACATATAATCCTGATCTCTATCCCACTGACTTCCACTTTTTCAAGCATCTTGGACAATTTTTTAAGCCAAAAGACATTCCGCTGCAAAGGAGATGCAGAAACTACATTGAAAGATTTCTTGGCGTCCAAGCCTTTAGAGTATTATCGTAAAGGCATAAATAACCTTGTAACTCGATGACAGAAATGTATAGGTGTTCAGCGTTGACTGATTTAAACATTGTTTAAATACATTAATTCGAGAATAAAAGTTGATTCTAAAGTCGGACATTATTTTCCGAACAACCTAATGCATTAAATTATGAACATTTATGTCAATGAATTATTAAAGTAAAATCCAGTAAAAATGATTGAATTAAGTTAAATGTTGAAACAATAAAAGCAGGTTTCCGCCATGAGAGTCACCAAGCCAAAAATAAAGTTCGCAGGCACAAAGCTTTTGGAAGCCTGGCAACACAAATAATAAAAAGAAATGTATGATCATTTGATAATTCTTTTTTTAACACTTTGCCTGTCCTGTGCATTATATGTGATGTACAGGACATGTGATTTCCACGTCCGTGCATCGTATGTCGTGCACACGAGCCATGATTTTAAAAGAGTATTAAAACTAAGGACGCTTAGGAAAAGAGTCTAGGATCGAGCAGGACGCCCAAGGAAAGGCCTAATCTAATATTTTGCATCACACTTGATGCACAGAGCGTAGTCTAAATAAATTATGATTTTTACGTTTTTATTATATAAAACTCTATATATCAGCACATTCTATTTACCAAATAAGCCGAGTTGCCTTGCAATAGTTATAAATCTGAAAATATAAACGTTTGGGTATTACACACGAAAATTCGTTCTGTGCCCCTGAAATTTCAACTGTTCCTTTCTGTTAATTATCAGTCAGTTAAGTGCCACGCGTGATACACGCTTGGCCGATCATGTATCTTTCGACTAGGCATGTCAGTAGTAGGTTACCATTTCACCGCAGTAGGTTGCCATTTCTTTCTGTGGTAGACTGGGTGCCATATTCAAACGATATCTGGGGGAGAAGAGATGGATTCATACATTTTCCAAGGGTATTTGTGCATAAGTGAATTTGAAAAACTCGACTGAAATTCGAACTCGGCTCTCCGAGTTCTCACTCCGAGACGATATCTATTACACCACTACGCATCAACGATGTTAATTATTAGCGTCATTTTCGTTTCCATTTTCTCTAAAGCTTTGTTGCTGCTCACATTTCCAGCTCATGGCATTCTCATCATCCATCTGTAGAATTACTTCAATCATTCATTTCTGTATTTTAGGATTAAACATTTCAATGGAATTATTCGGTGCGTATAAATAGCATTAGATCTATATTCACCCCCCACCCCATTGACTCAAATTCAAATCAGTCATCCTTTTTTTCACTGAAGTTCACCAATACAAGGCACAAGTGTCACTCAAGGTAGAGGGTTGAAGTGAGTGATATAAATGTAAGCAGTAGTAAGGGAAAATTACGAGTTTACAGAGGATAGATAATGATTGCCCCTTGACCTGAAGAGGTTATGGTTGGAAAGCAATCAAGTGGGAGCCTGTTTTAGAAAGTAATGGTGACAAAGTTTCTCGAAATTGTATTTCTGGGGATAGCGTTAATTTAACGTTGACTAAAAATAATCAGTTTGCGCATGCGTATATATCAGAACATCTTAAACGATCGACATTTTTCTTTTAGCTTGTGTATGCCTTTTCTTTTGGAAGGTGGAGACATTAGTGTCGCATACAAAGAATGTGTTTCTTAAGTGAGTGAATATGTTCCAATTTGATCCCTGGTTGTAGTGTAGGGTATGATGATGAATGTTGTTTGATTAGAATGTTTTTATTAATTTTATTTCATCTCCGTGCACCAGGTTCGGGCGAAGACATTTTGGTTGGAACAAAAGGATTCAAAGAGAATAATAAAGGGATGGCGTAACATGCAATCTTTAACACTGTGGACTGTTCAAAGAAAAGAAGAGGAAGTCCAGGAAGGAATTAAAGTCAATGAAAACCGAATGCAGTGAATGGAATATTAATTAAAATCCACGCAAATGCAAGCAAAGACAGATAAAGAAGCTAAACCCGTTGTTAAAAGTTTAGAATTTAAACTGGCATAAAGAGAGAAAACGCAATCAGAGGAAATTCTTTCCTCATTTTTTTTTTTTTTTTTTGCCTTCTGGACATGGGCGGTCATTGCTCTCCATTACGTCCTATCCTTTATAGCTCTTAACAATATTTGTATTTTCATTTCTAACCCTTTTCTATAAATAAATAATTCAATGGTAACTGTTCGGGTGAACTCTTCGCTATGATACATTATTTTGTTTATTTTCTTGTAAATAATTTTGTATTCTTATTGTAAATACTCATTGGGGCTAGTTTTTAAATTGTTGTTTAATCCCCCCCACACACCCACACCCACAGACAATGAATTGTACATATGGGGAATTAGAATTTTCATAGAGACAATGAGGTATTATGGTGGGTGTCGTAAGAAAACTAGGTAAGAATGTATAGTTTTACTGTTAGGAATAGTGTTTGTATGTTTGGGTTAGTGTTTGTGGCTAGCTAAGTTTAATATTAAGACAGATGAAGACTGTGCTTTTCCCCATTCCCTATTTAGGCCTTGTGCCATATTTTGTATATATTGCAAATAAATATCACTCTTCGCTATAGTACCTAGACTTTAATTTAAGCGTATTACTAGATTGGCGGTAAGGTCCCATCAATTCATAGTTGAATTGGTTAAATGTAAGTTCTATGTTAACAGTTTCTTTTCTCACACTTCTCCCTTGTGGAACTCTCTTCCGCTTCCTTGTTTACCAGGCAACTTTGATTTTCAAAAGGTCAAATGCAATGTCAATCTTTATCTACTGTCTTCCTGATTACGCTTCTATTGTTCTCGCTCCCTAAAAATGTCTTTCTTTTTTTCTTATTCTTTCCCACCCAGTAACCTCTGGCGTCTTAGTGGCTTTACTGCCTTGCTCGGGGGTGTTATGATTAAAAAAAAAAAAAAACTATCTCGCCCTCTCCCTGCCATCTGTTTACACAAACTTGTTATCTAAATTAATCGCTTTTTTCCCACTCTGCCCTTGTTGCCTCCAGTATGTCCTATTCGTGTAAAATTCTCCAAGCCTTCTTTCCTTATGTCCCAGAAA
>CAHIKZ030000285.1:0-120000 GCA_903632075.3 Acanthosepion pharaonis | reverse complement strand
TCTCTCTCTCTCTCTCTATCTATATATATATATATATATATATATATATATATATATATATATATATATATATATATATATATATATATATAATTCTGATATAGACCTATTGAGTCTGTTTATTTTTATAGTGATCCTTTCTAAACAGTTTATTGATGTTAAGATGAAATTCATCAAAGATGGCGCCGTAGTGGTTTCGAACCCAAGTACATTCGATCTTTTCCAAGATCATTTGCAGGGGTAAATTACAAAGAGAAACTTATTGTAACTGCAATAAAATGTGCCTTGCGTTGTGATGGTGATTTTAATAACACGCACGAACACGTTGTGTTATGGTTATTTTAAAAATGTTAATCGTTGCAGTTATGGATTTTTTTTTTTTGTTTACCAATAGAAAAGTTTCTATATAAGGGAGCTGACCGGAAATTGGTAGAAATGCAAAATGGCATAAAATTGTACTGGAAAGGATCGGTATAAAAATAAATAGAAACAATATACCTATATTATTCAATGAAACAAGATTGAATGAAAATATGATGCCAACATATATTCATAAACAAACGGACAGTTTCGGGATATCAAAGCTCATCAGTGTGGTTAGACATCAGATTGTTTTAAGCCGAGATCGAAACCCGACAGATTTGTTATTAGTCAGAGATTCTGCCCCCATGCTACTGTCGCACAACAGAGAGGAAACGAAATTTTAACTTTTTTACTTTACAAAAAAACGTCAGTGCTAGTTGAAGAGCATTGCACTAGCAGCAGCAGCCAATATATATATATATATATATATATATATGTGTGTGTGTGTGTGTGTGTGTGTGTGTGTGTGTGTGAAAATATATGGAAAATAGGAAGGAACTGGTTAGTTAATTAATCCAAAGTTCCTTAGTATTTTAGTTATTATTTTTAAAAAATAATTTTCCATACAAAAGTAGAGCATAAATATAATTATTTATTTACAAATATGATCCCAACTCGCGACATAAGAGGTCTCATGTTTCAAAACAAGAGCCGAAAACTTCAATATAATTATTTGAATTAAATTGAGTTAAAGTAAGCTCTGTTCCATCTTCAAGCGAAATTTTTTGGGGAATAACGTATTTCTGAAATTTACGTGTTTTAATAATTGAAATCAAAATTTCCATGGTAACAGCTAGGGCGAATTGTTTAAATTGGGTAGGCGTGTGTTGGGTGTTAATAATAAGTATCAATATAGAGTTAATGTATATATATATTGGCATAATATCTTCATTCAAACATATATATATGTATATATATATATGTGTGTAAATATATATATACATTTATATATATATATATATATGTAGACACGCACGCGCGCACACACACACACACACACACACACACACACATATATATATATATATATATATATATATATATATATATATATCCCAGGTTGTTGATATTTATCAATAACAATCTATTCATAATATTCATTACGTTTAGTTTCGTATCTAACAATGCCACATTAATTTGAAGAGAAAGATTGTGCTAAACATTCAAAATACTGAACTCCGATCCCGGCTGTCTGTAGAAAAAACGCAATAATATAACATATCAAAAGGCTCGAATACTTGCGAGATCGAATCTGGCACATGTGTGTAAAGAGGGTGCACCTAGTGAGGATCGAATGTTCCTTAGTAATAATTGTCAGCGAGGAGGCGAATTTACTTATATCTTCACAACGGAGTGCCCTTATTTGTAATCAGATTAATATATATATATATATATATATATATAGAGAGAGAGAGAGAGAGGGGCGGGAGGAGAAAGAAAGAGACCGAGTGTCAGGTGAATATATAGATAGAAACTCACTGTCAAATTATGAACAGATTGAGACAGACAGAAATCGAGAGGTCCTAATGCACCTGAAATCCTTTCATAATTTCAGTCCTGCGGCTTCTAATTAAGTAATCCCCCTGGTGACACCAAAAATAAACCAATTCTTCACCCCCTTCGTGATATGCGCCATACATGTCAGTCATCTGATGGACTAATCGGACATTGCTCGCACAGGTGAATCCACAATAAGTGTTTCTGCTATTGAATGATCGAGAATTTGTGTGTCGAATTCGATTTGAATCGAAGTCAGTTCTAGGCAAATCAGACACGCGTCTAAAACCGACTCACCAACTGTGCACACTTACTGGTGACACTGTATTAATGCAAAGTGAATATAAACTACCACAATTAGAAATTGAACTCGGTTCGCTTAGTACCAATTTTTTGTAAACCGACTCTTGATATGACAAAAAGCCCATGCGTTCAGTTAGCCACTACCCCAGCAATGTCAGTTCCACAAAGTAACGGTTCGCAAGAATGATCATCTCGAATCGAACTTACATCTCACCAATGAAATTCAAATGGGCTGCGGATATATACGCTTTTTTACTGAAAGTGATTTTTCAGACACGGACGAATAAACATAAATATAAGGTTCAAAAACCAAATACAGACGTGTTTATACGTCGGTCTTGATTTTTTTTTCTGCCCTTCCGAGCTTAAAATGAGTCCAATTGTCAACTCATTCGTCTGCTAGAAATATTAGCCATCGCTCGGATACTTCAACGTGGCTCAGTTTTTTTGTTACTATATAAACGAATAAAAATATTCGTCTGAAAATTAAACGTTTTTTTAAAAATAATTGGCGGGGCAGAGGTTAAATAATTTACTTATTTAAGTATGTCAATTAATTATAAAATTAATCCTTTTAAATCACATTCTTTTTGGGGTTATGACGATTAACACACACAGACACAGACACACACAAACACGCACGCACACACACACATACATGTGACACACACACACACATACATATATATATGTGTGTGTGTGTGTGTGTGTGTGTGTGTGTGTGTGTGTGTGTGTGAGATAACGGTATATACTTTTTTATATTAAGAACAATGTTGTGGAAAATGTATGACAAAGTGGAAAAAATTTACTTGTGACACGTTTCGGCCTTCAGGACTTCATCGCACTAAAAACAAAAGATAATTCTGAAAAAATACTGAAATTCCCAGCACCCCTCGTTCGTGCGCATGCGTAGGCGTATCAACAAAACAAATTTAGTGCGATGATGTCCCGAAGAACGAAACGCGTCACAAGCAAACTTTCCATTTTATCATTTTTTCATACATTTATCCCATATATATATATATATATATATATATATATATATATATATAAAATATAAAAGACAAAAAGAAAAAAAATATACTTAGCCGACGCTAATTTGATGTTAATAATAATATGATAATCGTGATGTCGAATCGCTTCGGCTAAGTAGTGTTTCTTCTTGTCATTCTTATAAATTTTGTCTCTTCTACGAATACACTCCATCTGAGAATATATATATATATATATATATATATATATATATATATATATATATATGCACACACACACACACACATAGGCTTAGATGTTTCAACATGTCCTGAAAATTGCATTTAAGCATGAAGCATAATACCCCTGCACTTTGTTGACGTCAGTGTCCACTTTTATATTTTACATTTGTATACGCTCTATCTGATTGTCTTCACTTTTCCAAAAGCGTCTCCGCGTCCTTGTGGGCGATGAATTACTTTCCACCCCACGACCCCTTTCTCCTACAGACGAATATTTGCAAACCTCTCGTTGCTCTATCGCTATTTTCATTGTGTTAAATCGAATAACATAAAGAATCGACCAATTCTAACCTTCACCGCTAAGACACGCCATGCCACGCCCATTGTAACAAAACACCCTCATTCCCTTCGTATTCCACTGGTGAGATGTAAGTTCCACTCGAGCAGTTTCTTCCCGCGAACCGCTGCTTTGTGGAACCGACACAGCCCCGATCACTAGAATCTAAACCTATTCAAGTTAACCGGTATTTTCCCTATATATATTCATAAACTGTTCTTCTTTCATCACTCTATAACGAGTGGCGCTTGGGCCTTGTACAGGGTTAACATTATAAAATTAAGCTGTCTGGTGACTACTTATGAGGTTCTAACAAATTAAAAAGAGAAACGATTTCTATAAACTAAACTTGAAATGTCAGATCGGTTAAGATTGGCACTGGCTAAGACCAGTTTTCGATGGATATGCTAAGGGATTGTATATGTGTCCGTATACAGTCTTCATGTCTTGTGTTGTGTTGTACACCTTCGCTTTTTCCCCATAAAGTTTTTGGCTATGCTATCAATATCTTTATTTCATCCCAAGTCTCCATCACGAAATAGCAAATTGTTTCTCTTTCTTTTTTTAAGGTTTAAAAGTTTAGTAATGTTGCGTATCCACTCTGTCATAAACACTTTCCAGTGAAATGTCACTGAGTACCGAATGTTAAATCATTGTATCCATGTCTTCCCCATAAAGATGGCCTACTAACCAAAGAGACTGTCCATGAGTCTGTCTTTCTTTGTTACTGAATTCATCATTATTAACCCTATTATTCGAGTGGAATCTTTACAAGAAAAACAAAGAACTGCATTTATAATATACACTGGCTGCATCTGATTTAAGGGATATAAGGTGAAGATAAGCCGTCATTTTAAAGTCAGGCTCAAGAACGACAAGAAGATGAGATAGAAATAATATGGTTTGGGCGACATTTTGTTGGGGGAGAAAAGAACACACTACCTTCTCTGGGATGAAGCAAAGAATAATTAATCGAGAACATCAGTGGAAAGTAAGTTGCAAGTAGCAGCATATCTCGGCCTATCGACCAGGAGTGTGATTTGCAGAGATTTTAAGTGTTCAAACCTTTCTTCTTGGTGTTGAGTGTCATTTGGAGAAAAAACTAGAAACTTGGTGTATTTGTGCCGTGCAAAAGATTTTCAGGTTTAAAATGGTGTTTTTTTATGGATTACATCTGACGAGGGTGGATGAGCGACTCAAGCAAAATATTGGAATAAACAGTAAATATTCAAAGAAGAGATCTTAGACTAAAAATAATGGCGAGGATGATAATGACTCATAATAAAGATACAAAGGCATGAACAAATAGTTTAAATTTATACAAAGAAGAAATTTGAGTGGCCGAACAATGTTGAATATGTTAATGACTCTTCTCAAAGTAACAGAAAATGAGTTTATATCGATACAAAAAAGCATTCGAACAATATTGGATATTGTTGTAGCATACCTACGGATGATAATGGGTATGTCCCCATTCACATAAATACAGTAGTGTATACTGTATGTTGGTCTACAGTTGGAGATTTATCTCCAGCTGTGCTGGTCAAACTCTTTGCCTCCGGACAGAGAGGATCCCCAGACAAGGCTATGTCGAAGGGCAGAGTCTCGTCTCGGAAAACAGCTACCCGAACCCGTTTTATACCAGGTCTACGGGGAAAGTAATGGCCGAGCCAATGGGCTCGGATACTCCACATTAAATTCGGCCTTGTGACACATCTGACCGGGTGGGACGGTTGGTAGATATCCTGCAGTTGGAGATTCGTCTTCAGCTTTGCTGGTCAAACTGTCTTCCTCCAGGCAGAGAGGATCCCCAGACGAGGGTATGTCGAAGGGCAAAATCTCGTCTCGGGAAACAGCTACACAACCCCATTTTATACTGGGTCTACGGTTAATTTTATGGCGAGTCTACGGGCTCGGATACCCCACATTAAATTCGGCCTTCTGCCACATCTGATCGCGTAGGGGCGGTTGGTAGATATCCTGCAGTTGGAGATTAATTGTGGAATTCACATAACTCACTTCTAGCAGTTGACTACTACTTCTACGCGCCGCTGGCGAATCTTATATGTGTTGTTCTTGTCCTAAGTATTATCGTTCATTACCAACCTTCGTTTGATTATTCTATCCAGTAACCTTCCCTAGGTTACAACAGATATGTTAATGAATATTCTGAAGGAGTTTATGTCTACGTAAAGAAGATATTTGACAGACTAAACCAGAGTTTCTCAACCGGGGTTCTCTGGAACTCTAAGTTCCGTAAAAGATCCCTAAGGGTTCCGCGAGAACAGACGAGATAAGCTAATGCACTTTTAACTTTTTACTTAATTTCATATACGTAGTATTACTAAACACCTACAATATATTCTTGTTTATTGTAATATTCTGTTTACATTTTATAGGTATATGATATTAATAACTTATGATTATTTTACGTTTGAGTTTAGAATTTTTTTCTGTGAATGAAAACTCCCTGAGAAAGTATTATAAACGAACAGTGAGAATTTTATTTAGTATTACCGACAATTTTGATAAAGAAGTATTAATTTTTTTCTTAAACCAATTATTCAAAAATATATACTATGATATTTACCACGTGGCTTACAATGAAAATAAAATGAGGAAGATATGATATATAATTCTGTTTTTGCACAGAGGTTCCTTGAGACATGTAATTTATTTTAAGGGTTACGCAAGGGTAAAAAGATTGAGAAACACTGGTCTCAACTATTTTTGATATGTTAATGACTCTTCTCAATGTAATAGACAAAGAGTTTATATCTATACAGAGAAGAGATTTCAGTCTCTTAACAATGTTGGATATGTTAATGACTCTTTTCAAAAGTTATAGACAAAGAAGGAATATGAGTGTCCGAACAATGTTGGATATCTTAATGACTCTTCTGAAAGTTATAGACAATGAGTTTATATTTATACAAAGAAGAAATCTGAGTGTCCCAACAATGTTAGATATGTTAATGACTCTTCTCAAAGTTTTAGACAAAGAGTTTATATCTATGCAAACAAGAGATTTGTCCGTCCTAAAGATGTTTGATGTAGTGATGTCTCTTCTCGAAAACTACAATTATATAAATTAGTTACCTCCCTTAGATAAACATAATAACTTTAACAGTTAATTTTTAAATTAACTATAACGGAGCACTTTCATACGTGTTTGAAATTATAACAAAGCGCGTTTCATGCGCATTTACAAAAAAATTCCCAGCCATCAATTACATTAATTTTTTGTCTTAGCAATTCACTTAATTTTTGAAAATGTTTAATATTATGATTATCCAAACTAAAGTTTACTTCCTTTAGATAAAAACATGAAAAAACTTCATAGCTATAACTTATTTTAAATTAATTATAACAGAGCGCTTTCATGCGTGTTCGCTAAAAAATCACAACTATTACTTACATTAATCTGTTGTCTTAGCAATTCACCCCTGAAGATGATCTTAGATGAGATTGAAAGTACTTGAGGAAAATAAAAGAAATTAAAAAACTATGGCGCCTCCCTTACTGAATTTGATATCAACATGAAGAAGTTGACCCGAGAGAATTAAAATAAGAATAAATATGTCCAAACATACTTGAATGAAGATATGCTACCTAAATATCCACACACACACACACACATATATATATATATATATATATATATACAGTGGGGGGGGGGAATAAATATTCGTACACTTGAAAAATTGTATTTTTATAAATGTAAAAGCCTTAAATAAAACAAATCTCGACACATTTTATGTATAAAGACACATACTATTAAAAAATAATAATAAACTAAATTCTTATTCTAACAGAAATTAATGCATTTTTTTAATTCTAACTGGTGAAAAAAGTATTCGTACAAAACAAAATAAAGCATATTAACTTAATTTAATAGTTTGTGGAATATCCTTTATTGAGTTCAACGGCTACCAGTCTATTCCTGTACGTCTCAACTGATGATTTGCACACATTCAGTGGTATTTTGTCCCATTCTTCTTGGCATATTGTCTTCAAATTTTTAATAAAATGTATCTTTATACATAAAATGTATCAAAATTTTTTTTGGTTAAGGCTTTTACATTTATAAAATACAATTTATTTCCCCCCACTGTATATATATATATATATATATATATATATATATATATATAATAACAATTTTTCAAGCATAGCTTAGATGTGGCATATGGGGCACCCAGCGAGGATCCTGGGTGCCCCTTATTTTGGGCTGAGCCTTATGCTTGAAAATCAATATATAAATAATATATTCTGGTGCCTGAACAATGTTGGATGTTAATGACTCTTCTCAAAGTGATAGACAAACAGTTTATATCTTCACAAAGTAGTTATTTAAATATCACAATTATTTTCTATATGTAACTTTTCACAGTTATAGATAACTACTGTTTATTTGAGAAAAACATTGAATATATACGCTCGGGGGAATCACCATTAAATAAACTTTTATGTCAATTACGTTCATGTTGTATGCTTTAGTCACCCAAATTTAATGTTCGACGTCTATAAACTTCAGCGCAAATCTCAAATTTTCTGATTTGTCGTATGCACTGCCACTCAGTTCAAGATAAAATTGCTCTCCTATGTTGCCTTTACACTAAGAGTGTAATATTTATTAAGTCGGCTTGATGGACACGATAATGATACATTCCATAAATTAAACGTTAGTGCACGTCGACAGCTAAGGGGGCTCGATGATGGAAAGCGGAACTATCAAAACGCATTTGATCATAGGATACAGGCATTCAGTTTATTTACATTTGTGTTCGCGGGATAATCAAGAGTCTTCGTCTCGCGTGAAAACGCGTAGCCACGCACGAAAATACGTGAGAAGAATTATTTAAACCAATCTGGGAAAAAACGGCTGACAAACAAGAGAAGAAAATTGCCTGAAACAATGTTGTGAGAAACTCTGATTAAAGCAGACTTGTTGAGTCACATTTTTATGCAGTGAAAACATCGAGATATCGGAAAATAAACTTTTTTTCTGTTATTTGTCGTCCCCATCTTCTTCTTCTTCCGCTTCTTCTTCTTTATAGGATGTGCGGGTGGTGTAATGGATAGTGAAATGAGAAATCTGAGAGCCGTGTTCAAATTCCACTTACGGAAAGTTATGAATCCATCCCCCAGCTATGGGTTAAATAGTAGAAATTGTATCAAGAAAAATCATTGTTATTCTCAAAGAATATTTAATGCAATTTTCGCTCCCCAGAAATAATTATTCTTACAAATCGAAACATGTTTCGGCTTTAAATAACGCTCAAGGGGTTGGTAAACCGTAAAAAATCAAATCAATCTTTTTGGTACATTTATTTTTCTTCTTCTTCTACTTGCTTTTTTTTCTTTTTCAAACTTCAATTTCATCGTCTTTTTTCTTTTCTTTTTTTTTCTCTATTTTTTCCCTATTTTGGCTTGTTTCATTTTTTTCTTTTTCCCTTCATCTTATTTTCTCCATTTTTACCTTTCTTCTTCTTCTTCTTCTTCTTCTTCTTCTTCTTCTTCTTCTTCTTCTTCTTCTTCACTTTTCTGTTTTTCTCTGTTTTCATTTTTTTTTTTTTTCTTCTTGTTCTTTTTCCCTTCTTTTTTATATTTTCTTCTTTCTCTTTCCTTTGATTTTCTTTTTCACTGTCTTTTCCTTCTTTTTCTCTTTCTCTATCCGTTCCCTTTATTTTTCTACTTTCTTTCTTTTACCATTCCTTTTTCCCTCCCTCCCTCCCTCCCTTTTATATATTATTCTTTTGTGTTTTCTAGAGGACAAAAGCGTTGGTTCGTGAACTCGGTAACCTAATGGTTGCGAGTTCAATCCCTGGCTCGGACGACGTGTACTTGGACTCAACAGGGCGAGTAATAACTGAGCAGTACTAAAAATGATAACTAGACGAGATATCCCTAGACATGGGCAGTCTAACCCTGTAGATTATATAAAGGGTTCAGTTCAGAATTCCCTGTAGATTACTCTGATCGATATATATCTGAGGAAAGCCGGAGGACACAACGGTCGAAATGTTGTGATAATCCAAATATAAATAATGTAAATCTTGTCTTTTCTTTTTTTTCAACTTTTTTTTTTATGTCAACATTTTTTATATATTTTCATATCCTGGTTTTAATTTTACTTTGTTTTGTTTTTGTTTTTTCTTTTTCTTTTTTTGCTTTTTTTGAATTTTGCTTTCTACAATTCATTTTCTTCATTTTTCTTTTTTTTATTCATATTCGATTTTTTTTTCTTTTCTCGTTTTTTTCTCTTTTTTCTTTCTTTTGAATTTTTTTTTATTTCTTGTATCTTTTGGGGATTTTTTTTATTTCTATTTTTCTCGTTTTTCTACAAAATGATGACGTTGATGATGATGATGATATTTCATCATTCTAGAAATAAAGATCTAAAATTTCAACTTTCTAAAAACAACCTTTTCACCAGTGATTCATGATGATGATGATGATACTTCATCATTCTAGAAATAAAAATCTGAACTTTCTAAAATGATGAAATATCATTCATCATCATGAATAATAACATCGACTTCCTCTTCTTTTTTTTTCTTATCCATCTCAGGCTTTTCTTTCAGCTTTTCTTCTTCTTCTTCTTCTTCTTCTTCTTCTTCTTCTTCTTCTTCTTCTTCTACATCATTTATTTTTCTTGTTCTTTTTTTTTTCTACGCTTTTTCTTTTCTGTTAGGATTTAGTGTTATATACAGAAATATTTATTCCCTTCCCTACATGACTTTCTCCTTCCTGATAAACTCGGTGCAATTCTTAAGTTTCGCCATGAAATTACCGCTTACCTCCTGACAGTTTTATGACGACATTTATTCAACCCAGTGACATCAATGAGTTAGGAGTTTTATTTTGACTTTCTCATTCAACAACAAAAATACCAATGAAGACGAAAGCAATAAAAATAACGATGATGATTGTGAATAAGCTTTCGACATACGAAGCACTAAACACAAAAATATTCAAAATAGATGGAAAAAAAATAAGATATCTGTGACGAATGAAGAACTTCGTCTAATCAGTAGAAGCAAACATGATGTTGTTATAAGACCTCATATAATCTCTGCCCTTAGAAAATGTGATAATGTTGGCACGCATGCCTAACAAGACCTTTGCTATACATTACGATACTAAGAAAAAAAAGGGGGCTTCACATGATGGAACTAGAGGAATTCTAACATCTTGCAAGTATTCAACTATAATAATATTATATCAATTGCGAGGTCTACTGCTAGTAACCTTGGTTTAGAGTTGTACCAGACAATTTTTCTTATCAGAATACATTTACACACTTATAAATCTACGATCCCCCCGTACATTGAATATCGCTGCCATATCTGGTTGGGTGTTCCGGTTATATATCTCGTGATTCTCGAGAAAATCCAAAGAAGGGTCTGTAATGTTATCAGTCCTGACCTGGCATATCGACATCAGTTACATACAACCTGCCCTAACATGCCTTCCCTCTGTCTTTTTTATTACAGATGTTCTATTGAACTCTCCGCCTTGGTATCTCGATGGATTTGGCAATTAGGTCTCATCCTTTCATTGCTGAAATAGATGAAACCGTAAGCTCTATTTTATGGTTTCTTTTCTTGCACATCTCACCTGTGGAACTCTCTTCAAACATTTAAATGCAATGCCAATCGCCATCTTCTGTCTTCTTGAATCCCATTTTTAGCTGTCCTTTCTCCTCAGTAAAGTTTTCTCATTCTCTTTCACTCGCAGAAGCCCCTTCTGTCTTAGTGGCATTACCTCCATCTTCTGACTTCCTGAACCCCGTTCTTTTATTGTCCTTCTCCTTACTAAAATCTTCTTATTCTCTTTCACTCCCAGTAACCCCTTGTGTCTTAGTGGCATTATCGCCATCTTCTGTCTTCCTGAAACCTATTCTTTTATTCTCCTTTCTTCTCACTAAAATCTTCTTATTCTCTTTAACTATGAGGAACACCTTGCGTCTTAGTGGCATTATCGCCATCTTCTGTCTTCCTGAAACCTATTATTTTATTGTCCTTTCTCCTCACTAAAATCTTCTTATTCTCTTTAACTATGAGGAACACCTTGCGTCTTAGTGGCATTATCGCCATCTTCTGTCTTCCTGAAACCTATTCTTTTATTCTCCTTTCTCCTTAATAATGTCTTCTCATTCTCTTTCACTATCAGTAACACCTTGAGTCTTAGTGGCATCATCGCATTTTCTGTATTCCTGAAACTGTTCTTTTATTGTCCTTTCTCTTCACTAAACTCTTCTCATTCTCTTTCACTCCCAGTAACACCTTGCATCTTAGTGGCTTTATCTCTTTGCTTGGAGTGAAATGATTAAAAAAAAATAATAAATGTGTTAAGACGACACACCTCATGGCTCTCATGGCCTCTGTCTTAATTGGTTAGAGGTGTTAACATGATTTTGATTTGGCAAATGTAGATGGGTTACAATGAATACCCCGTTCAGTGCTACAAATTTCCTTATTATCTTAACCAATTAGATATATCTGTTGATGAGCGGGAGTAAATGTGTAGTATAATTTTATTTACAAGTTAATAGGGACAACTCTATAATGGATGTGCGGGTAGTATTACGGATATCGGCACAGAAAGTTGAATTTGAAGTCGGCGAGACGAGTTCAAATTCCGGTCAGCTTTTTAGTTCACTTTCGAACAAATACCCTTAGTAAAAAAATAAAATAAAATAATTATTAATCTGTCTCTTCTCCTCCAAGAAATGGTTTAAATAGCAGAATAGACTTGGTTCTCTAGCCTTATATAGAAACCAATCTAGGAGAAGGAAAACTCCTGACTTCTACCACCTTCTGCTATGCTCTATCGTTACTAAAACCAGATCAGACCGAAAATTGCTGGAGCTGGCCACGCCTCATTTTTCAACTTTGACGGAGTTCAAAAACGGCTACGCGGCCTTGCGGGTGATGAATTATTTCCTACCCTACAACCTCTTTTCCATAGCTGAAACGTTGCTAGCCTCTCTCTACTCTGTTTCTATTTTAATGGCCGATGTTCAGACGAGCTATATTCCTTAGTTCTGCCCTGCAACGTTCACATAATCGTAAGTGTTAAATTGTGGAACAGACGAGGGTCAACCGATATCTATCCCGCATATCCTTATAATATCTACCCTTTACTTCCTCTACTTGGAGTGGCTCTTGGGACTTGTATTTAATGAAAATATTATTAAAAAATAGTAGGGAAGTATTAACCTTGGGGGACAACCGATCTAAGAAAAGTTCAATTCTGAATTCATTCATAGGGTAGACTGGGCTATTCAGCCTTGGGTGGGCAATGCCTAGGAGAAAGACAATTCTGAATTCATTCATAGGATAGACTGGGCTATTCAGCCTTGGATGGGCAATGTCTAGGAGAAAGACAATTTTAAATTCAAACCTGAATAAATAATAGAGTAAAATTGTCTCTGTAGACTTTGGCAATGACTCTAGTAAAAAGGACAACTCTGAATTAACTTAAAGTGTAGACTGGGATCTTTAACCTTGGTGCGAGGGAAATGTCTAAGTAAAGGACAATTCTGAATTTAAACCCGAGTAACTAAGGGAGACTATGCTCGTTAGCCTTGAGCGAGCATCTTGTCTAGAAGTCTGAATTCAAAACCGACCTGAGGAGGAATTGTCTTTTTTATTTTGTTTTACGGTATATCAACCTCAGTGGGTTATTTAATGCCAACAAGATTTTTAGGAGAGGCTCGTAGGTATAAAATATGTACTAATTCTTTTTTTTTTTTTTTTTTTTTTTTCAAAAATGTATTGCTGGTAATATTTTTTCTTTGAAAATTTATTGCTGGCACTTTTAATACAAAAATCTATTTTCATACTTTCATAGTGTTTTGACCCCAGTCTGGGGGTTTAATTATTTGCCCATAGCTGGGACCCTAACAGGTGCTACCACCGTGGATAATCGTGGACGTGGAAACAACAGCAGTTAAGATGTGGTTTCACGCTCCTCAAAACCTCTCGATCAGAAGCCTTGCTGTTGGATGTTGTTTACCGTCATAGCCAAGGACAGTGAAGAGGAACCGAATATTTTTGTCAGGCTGTCTTGCCCTAGACACACACATAGCTGTTACGTCTGCTGGATATGTGCTGCTCCTAAATATGTTACGGGTCTTATGATCATGATGATGATAAAATAGAAAAAGATCATCATCATCATTTGACAAGTCGGCGCAGTATTAACGGGATATGAGCGATGATGTTCATTAAAAAATTGTCCAATACTTCGTTGTCTGGTAAAAAGTGAAGCTTTTACGAGTTTAGATAGTATAAACATATTGCTTCAATTAGGCAGGCATTTCGAGTGGAACAGATTTCATTCATACTTGCGGCATCCTTTAAAAGAAGAAGAAAAAAACACGTTTTTTTTTTGTTTTTGTTTTTTTTCTTACTCTTCTTCTTTGTTTTCTATTATTTATATGACCTAGCACGTATCTACGTTCATCTCATTCTTACCAATTATCTCAATCTACCCGTGTCTATCTGTCTAAAAGATGGTGGCTAAAGTCTAAATGCAACGTCAACATTATCTGTCTTCTTGAACCCTGTTCTTTTATTGTCTTTTCTCATCACTAAAGTTTTCTGATCTTCTTTCACTCTCAGTGCACACAATAAATTGCAGGAACATTGTCGCCTTGTTTTGGAAAAAAAAGATTTATTTTTAAAACTATCTATCTATCTATCTATCTATTTCAATATTTCAATCTGTTCTTAATTTGACAGTCAGTTTCTCTATCTGTCTGTCTGTCTGTCTATAAGTCTATCTCAGTCTGTTCATATTTATTTATCTATATCTCAGTCTGTTCATATCTATCTGAATATTTCAATCTGTTCTTAATTTGACAGATAGTTTCTCTCTCTCTCTCTCTCTCTCTCTCTCTATCTATCTATCTATCTATCTATCTGTCTGTCTGTCTGTCTATCTATCTCAGTCTGTTCATATTTATCTATCTATATGTTTATCTATGTTTTGTCTATCTCAGTCTGTTCATATTTATTTATCTATCTATCTATCTATCTATCTATCTATCTATCTATCTCAGGCTGTTCAACTCTATGTATATATATACTAGTCTGAATATATTTCCCACTAGCAGCATGGCCCGGCGTTGCCCGTGCTTGATTCAAAAATCGTACGACTCATACAGCAATCGCTATCACTTGACTTAAAATATTTTTGCCCTTCCTTGCCTTTAAAGGAGTGCCCTTTGCCGTGCTGATGTTGCTATATGCCTTACTTCTTGCCTATCTCACACTGCAAATTTTTTCTAAGCTCTATACTAAACATTAAATCTGTTACGAAAAAAAGAACTAAACAAAATGAACACAAAACGATCGGCTTTAAAAAAGGACTCGTAACTGGAAAAACCGAATGAAAAAAGAATGTTGACAACAAATACTGTTTCACACCCAACCCAGTTCTGCGGAATCAGAATCAACGTTGAGTTTAAGCAAGCGAATGAGCCAATTGGAGTAAAGTGCCATGCAGATTTAAATTTTTCCCACTTGTGACGAAAGCAGCTATCGATGTTTTTTTTGTTTTTTTTTTTTTGCATGCTAGCATGCTAGTTAACATTCGTGTCAATCAGCTGTTGGCTCTCACGCTAGCCAATAGAATCTTCCTGTCTATTTGTGGCAGCCAGCTATAGGCTCTCACTCTGGCCAGTAGAAAATGACCGCAAACTACATGAAAACTGCCGTAGAAGCATGAAAACTCGATTATTTCCACTGAAAAGTCGGTCTTGGCCTTCCCGCTAACTTGGAGCATGTGCAGGTAAATTTTGGTGCAAATCCGTCGAAAATTGTGGCCATACATTTGTTACACACACACACATCCTGTCTTTTATCTATCTATCTATCTATCTATCTATCTATCTATATATATATATATATATATATATATATATATATAAGACTGTTAACATCTATCTATCTCATTCTGTTCATATGTATTTATTTATCCATCTCATTTGTTTATATCTATCTTATTCGGTATTAATATATGCATGAATCTATCTCTGTTCATAATATCTATTTATATATATTAGATTAGTATTAATAATTGTTCATACCTATCTATATATGTATCTATCTGTTAATATCTATCTATCGATCTATTAGTTCGGGAAAAAACTTTGCAATGCTTTAAGTGAATTTCAATGACAATATTTTGATGTTTGTACATAGATTTATTCAGCGACATATGTACCATTTTGTTCCACTGCCTTTCACCATCTTTGAGACTATTTCAGGATTCCACCCTCCCAGAACTTGGTATCTTTCTGGTACATGAAATTGTCGAAGTGGTTTTAGAGACTTTTCAAGTTAGTAGAGAGGATTTAATAAACGCAGTAGCAGAGAGGATTTAATAAACGCATTATTTAAAGCTTCAAAGAATAGGAAGCTGTGAAGTGCCATGATTGTTCAAATCCTGATAGAATACAGCATAATAAAGAAGTTGAGACAAATTATTTGTATTAAACTGACTTATATATTCGGTCAGAACAAAAGTGTGTAGCAATTTTTTACGGAAATTTCAAAGTCAATAATTACAGAGTGCGATGGATAAATTGTTGTCTAAATGACGCAAAAATGAAAACACTGACCTCTCATTCTATTTCAGTGTTATTTTCATTTTGGCGCAATTTAGACGACAATTTATCCATCGCACCCTGCACCTGTCTATATTTCATTTATGTGGCATTGTAACTATTTACACTGTTCGGACTGTTGCCTTCATCTCTATTGTCATATTCACGAAGTTTCGGCCGTTGTACGCTCCGCCCTTCTTCGGGTGATATACGGCCAAAACGTCGCGAATATGACAATAAAGATGTAAATAGAATATATATATATATATATATATATATATATATATATATATATATATATAGTGATGAACACCATCACTTGATAAGACACCAGTAGTGTTGAAACAAAATGACTCTTTTTTAGTAGTGATTTTATAACATATATATGTTATAATTTTCGAATAAATAATATATATATATATATATATATATATATATATATATATATATATATATGTGTGTGTGTTTGTGTGTGTGTGTGTGTTGGGTGATGAAGTAGAGAATTTCACAACGAGGTCAGTTTCTTCCAAGTAAAAGAAATAATTTTGGACATTTTCATCTTTTGAAAGACAACTTTGGTTTTATCTAAAACTCAGTAAATCTTACTAAATATTTAATTAGGTTGTAACAAATACTCGTGTCGTTTCTAAGTGAACTTCGAAGAAATACATTTATTGATACGTGCAACCATATGGATGACCTTTTGTTCAACGATTCATAAAGCAACTTCCTAATTCCATCCTCCCAGTATTTGAAATCTTTCTATGTCATAATCTTGTCTAAGTGGTCTTTATAGGCTTCCAGTGAATAGAGTCTCTTCTCATTATGGGAGTTCTGTAGGGACCAAAATAAACAGTAATCCGAAGATGCAAGGTCGTGTGATTACGCCGAGTGTACATACCGGTAAAGCTGTTCTTATCTGCCGAGGTCTGCTACGAGACATGAGGTCTGGTGTCATCCTGAGGGAAAACGACGCTTTTCTGATTGGATAATTCCAGACGTTTTGCATCGTTTTCGGCTTTTAATCGGTCCAGTTGAGAACAGAAAAAATCTCTGGATTAATGCGCATTCGATTAATGCGTTTTCGATTAGTGTGCTGCAATTTTTATACCAAAATTTGATTAGTGCATACATAATACTTGATTATTATGGCAAAAACATTCTTCACTTTAACCATCGTAATTGAAAATTGATTTTCTTTTATTGTTACCGATTAATTAAATTTTTTCTCAAATTTAAAAATGGAAAATGAGTAACTATTTTGTTTGTCAAGTATTACGTTTGTGTAAGTAATAATACTAGTGTTAAAAAAATGAGCAGTTATAAATAGATAAATTTTATAATATAAGCCGATAATAAAAATAATTTTTTTTTTTTTTTTTTTTTAAGCATTGTGCCCCAAGCAAGGCGTGAAGCCACTAGGATGCAGGGGGTTTGGAGCGAGAGCAGATAAGAGTGATAGGAGAAAGGAAGAGGAGAAGGATAGTGGGTAGATCAAGGTAACTGGAGATGTCGATTGACATTACATTTGAATAGTTGGAGATTATAGCTTTCAGGTAAACAGTAATTGGGAAGGGTGTTCCACAGGCGAGAGGTGCGAGGTATGAAGCTATTGGAGTAGAAGAGACGGCTACATTTGAAGGTTTCTACGGTGTAAGGGTGAGAGCGGGATGCCAGCCTCGTAGGGCGCTTGAATTCATGGAGTCTGGTAACCAGAGAGCAGCTCATCAGAGCAGTTACCATGGAAGTATTTGTAGAAAAAGACAGAGAGAGGCTACGGCGTCTGTGAGAGAGTGACTGCAAGCAAGACGCTAGATCAGGGCCAATTAGATTACATATCCTTCTCTGGATCTTGTCGAGAACTCCGAGGTAAGCAGAAGGTGCTCCAGCCCATATATGGCAGCAATACTCCATGCAAGGGCGAATGGTTGTTTTATATATTTGAAGTATCGAGTCAGGGGAGAAAAATTTCCTGGCTCGGCACAGAGAGCCAACTTTCCTCGCGGTGGAAGAAGCAATTGACTCAATGTATTTGTTCCATCTCAGGTCAGCAGTCAGCGTGAGACCGAGCAGACGCAGGGAGTTACTCTCAGGAAGTTGACTATCAGACATTTTAATGGGGGGCAGGGAAGAATGTTTGAATATTTTCGCTATTATAATTTTTTGATATATTCCGTGCTAAGGGAAAAAATACATAACACCGCGTGGATACTAGAAGAAAGGTTTATTGTACACGACAAGTACAATATGAAATACGGTTCAGCTGTACACCCAGGTCAATCTAGTAGTGAGTGCCACTAATTGGAAGTCTTAACTCTCACACTCTTCTTCCCTGAGCCTCTCGTAGACAGTTGGCTTTATAGGTACTTGCTACCTATAGTGTAATCATTCATGGGGGTGACTGGTTATTCCATTACAACATTTTTCATATTTATTTTGAAGATCTTAAAAGATGAGTATGTACTAAGGAAATTAAAATACAGGAATCCCTCGATTAATGCGTTTTCGATTATCTAAAACACCAAAATTCCATAATACTCAATTAGGGGTGTGGGGTAATGGTTAGCAAGCTTGTTTCTCTAAATCAGTTACGACTGAATAGGGAGTTCGATCCTCACTTGGCATCCCATAATTTCGGCCTTGTGCCACATTTAAGCTACCCTTGGTAAATCAACCTATATTCTTGATTAGTGCGATAAAACATTCTTCAGTTTAACCGTACTAATTGAGAATAGATTTTTTTTATAGTTACCAATTAATTAAAAATTTACTAAAAATTTAAAGATGGAAAATGAGTAACTATTTAAGTAATAGATGAAAATGAGTAACTATTTAAGTAATTACAACAGTGTTAAAAAAACTGGACAATTACAAATAGATAAATTTTATAATATAAACCGATAATAAAAATATATATTTGAATATTTGTCTCTATTATAATTTTTTTCATATTTTAATTTTTTTTCATATTTATTTTGAAGGTCTTTAAAAAAAATTTCTGATTTTTTTGTTAAAAAAATGAACGATTTAATTACAAACAGAAATTTACATTTATTAAATTTTCATGTTAAAATACTAATATTTATGATATGTTTGGAAAATATGAAGTGGCAATTTCTGAGTACCGCCATTTATATGAAGAACACCAATGATTCAGAAAAATACAATCACCTATGGCACCTTCTCTGTAAATGGCACATATCTTTTTTGCTGTTTGCACAGTATTTTACTTCCCTGAAATAAGAAAATCAAATGAAGAAAATGCATCTCCTTTTCCTCAATTTGTACTTTTAAAGGAAAAAAAAACATTTCAAATTCATAATCCACGCGTGAATCGTATAGAAAGATACACTGAAATGTCACTTTTCCGTGACAACCGAAGACGTATTGGTATGACCAAAGATGAATTCGAAAAGCTAAGCAAAGTATTAAGGGACAGAAAAATTTTGTTGGAAAAAAGAAAACTGTACTGAACTTTTACGTAATATCTTGTCCACTTGTATGGCAGCGAACGCTGGACAATTTCCTCAAAGATGAAGAAAAGACTCGAAGCAACCGAAATGCGGTTCTTCAGAAAGATGATGAGGATACCATGGGCCGAACATGTGAGCAACAACAAGATTTTGGAGAGAATGGAAACAAAGAGGAAACTTATACTTAACATCAGGAAGAGATAGTTGAAGTTTCTTGGTCACATAATGAGAAAGGAGGGCTTAGAAAATCTAATACTCCCGGGACAGATTTTAGGAAATAGAGGAAACCAGCGCGTAACATACTTGATGGACTTCAGAAAATGGATGGCGGAACAGGGTTTGGGAGAAAAATACAAAAGGATAAAAGTTATTAAGTGCTACAAGGGAATGGAAGATGTGAAGGGCCATGATCGCCTACGTTCTGGAGGAACAAAAAATGTATATCATAAATATTAGTCAACTGTGAAACGAAATCCCATATCCAAGCGTCACCTATTGGAAAAAAACACGACTTACTTTTGTTCCAACCCAGTACAAATATGTTGATGTATCAATTGAGTAAATATCGCTATATTTATCTGATAAATATTCACAATCTGTTTTTTTTTATTCTTTAGATGCTTGTGTGCACTTGTATGTGATTTCTTTTGATTTCTGCGTGAATTGGTTTCGATATTGCCAGAAGACTAGATTAATCTTGCCGCTGAAATTTATCAGCGAAATTAAGGTATAAATATGCCTGTCTTTATGCATGGGTGTCCTTGTGTGAATGCTTGAGAGTGTGTATATCGCAGACGTTAGTGTTTCCAATTGAAATAGACAGGATACAAATAATGTAAGGGTGAATATAGTCGAGGCTTACTCCTGCCATTTTGTTTTTTAATCGCTATATTTTGAGGGCTTATTTTATACTTTTTTTTTTTTTTTTTTTTTTGGCATTCCACTCGATGTGATTGGAACCATCTGGTAAACTCTAGAGGCTTCCCACTATTACCCACTGTAAGTTTCTCACAGTTAATCACGTTCGTGTTTTTCAACTGAAGAAGACAAGTAAAAAAAAATAAATAAAAAAAAAAGAATTAATAGGTAAAAATTAATTTTAAAAAAATATTGTATGTAAAAAGAGAGAAATAGAAAAAATATAAAAATCAAAGAAAAATTACGGTCAGTAAGAAAGTTAAAGAAAAAAGGCTAGAATTGTATTTGAATAAAAGAGGGGACGATTAGAAAAAGAATTCAGCAAGAAATACGAATAGATGGAAGTAGAATAGATAGTAGAAAGAGTACAGTAAAAAGAGATTTTATAAAAAGACAGAAAAATACGAGTGTTCAAAAAAAAAAAAAGAAAAAGGAAAAAAAATCATACGAAAAGAAGACGAATAAAAACAAAAAAAATGTTAGCAGGTAAAAATGAATTTTAAAAAATAACGGAAACAGAAAAATTTAAAAAAAAAATGAAAGAGAAGACACAGAAAGTAAGAAGGTTAAAGACGACAACGAAAAACGGTATTAAGAAAGAAAGCAATGCAGAAAAAAAAAACCTTCAGCGAGAAACATGAATACGAGGAAGAAGAAAAAATAGCAGAAGGTAAATAGTAAATACTGAAAGAGACGAAGAAAAAAATCGAGAGAGAGAGAGAGATGAACGAAAGAATGAAGGAATAAAAGAAAAACTGTTGAAAAGAAAGAAAGATGCCACATGAAAAGAAGAAAAAAAAAGAAAAAAACTACCAAACAAATAAAAAGAAAGTAAAAAAGGCGGAAGCAACAGCAACTAAAAAGGTGTTCTGTGTCAACTAAAAAGCAACGCCTTGACTTGACAAGTAAATATGAAACCCATATAGATCAGGAAGCACGTACACAGGCGAGATCCCTACGCATGTGATGTGTATAAAGCTTATACACGGACAGCCACAGAAAATACATGTCAACGTTTACACGAGCAGATAACTTTAAATGACGATTAAAACAAGGAAATAAATAAACACACACACACATTCATCCCCTCATACATAAACAGACAGAAAAATGTATAGCGGGTTACTGACGGGTTTATCTAGCATTGCCCAGACAAGGTTCCGTGATGAGCATGAACTTTTGTTGACTTTTTAATATTTTTTTCTCGCGAACTATTGAATGTTTGAGAAAATATACAAATGGAAATCAGAAAATATTCAGGAAAATGTGCTTTTAAGGCACCCGATTGTTAAGTAAGGTCCCCAATACCACATAACAAGTTTTAGACAAGACAGAATAATGAAACTGGTATCAAAAGGAAGGGAATTATTTCTCTTCAAATTACGAGAGCTGATTGATAAGTAAGCTCTCCAATCCTGTAAAACAACTTTTAGACCAGATAGATTAATGAAACTGTTATCAAAATGAAGTCAATTTATTTCCCTTCAAAATTACGTGGATTTATTGTTATGTCTCAAATTCTATGAAACAATTTTTAGACCAGATTGAATAATGAAACTGGTATCAAAATGAAGGGAATTATTTCTCTTCAAATTACGAGAGCCGATTGATAAGTAAGCTCTCCAATGCCGTAAAACAACTTTTAGACCAGATAGATTAATGAAACTGTTATCAAAATGAAGGAAATTTATTTTTCTTCAAAATTACGAGGGTTGATTGATAAGTAAGGTCTCCAATCCTATAAAACAAGTTTTAGACCAGATTGAATAATAAAACTGGTATCAAAATGAATGGAATTTATTTCTCTTCAAAATGAGCTACACTCTTTACTTCTATCAATTCTGACTTTTGTAGCTAGAACTCGCCATGTTTCAAGTCGAATCGCCCATATTCCTCCGTATTCCAATTGTAACGAGGAAGTTCCTTTTACACAGTCACGTGGATGCTTCTCTGACAATTGCAAGTCAAGGTCCATTTGTTATATATCCTCAATAATCTTCATTTTCTTCTACCTCGACTGACATTCATGACACACGTCATTCAGTAAACCTCTACTGTGAATGTGGGTACGCAGTTGGTGTAATGAAAAGCGATTCGAACTGAAGAATCTGAGAGCCGAGTTCGCATTTCAGCTGGGTGTTGCGTTGCAGCTCAGGCCAGACACCAGATTCGTTGACAGGGTGCACCTTCTCCCAGTCAAACACTAACAAATTACGCTTCAACCAAATCTTTAAACACTAGTGAAAAATAAAACAATTTCTCGTAGTAAAGCAAATAGAGCGAAATAGAGTTGTGGCGTGATTGAAGAGATAGGGGCACAATCTAGCGGTTGTCTTCCCTGTACGTTCTCCGATGCCCGCTTCGTCTCTCTGTGTGCCTTTTCGCGGGATGATCAGTTTAATTTCTTTTTCTTTTTTTTTCTCATGTTCGTCTAAAAAAAAACGTAATTTACCCTCCTTCCGTGACTTTCTCTCTGTCTGAGCCTCTTGCTCTGTACTTTGAACTTGACTTCGCTTGTTGATAACCACTGGTCGAAAGTAAATGTTCTGTATCCATTTTTGCGACATTTCCGGCTGTTTTCAATTTAACTAGACCTCATTTGACTCATATTTCTATATGGGGTTTGGTGTATTCACTTTAGCATCAATATCCCGGGGAAATGTATGAATCCCTCTTCAGCTAATAGGTTATTTGTCAGGAAAAAACATTTTTATTCTAAACAAAATAGCTTAATGCAATTTTCATTCGCAAAAAAATATTGCCATTTAAAATATGTTTTGACTTTAAGTACACACAATGGGTTGACAAACATTAAAAAAATAACCAATGCAACACTCTACCTTAGGTAAATTTGAAAATTTTATCCGGTAAACTTTAATCTAAAAAAAAAAAAGATATATGCTCAAGCATGTTTCGCTGTTATATACTACGATATTAAGATAGTACAATCGATTTAAAAGAATTCCTGATTTCCAAAATAATTATATATATATATATATACATTTACTATATATATATATATATATATATATATATATATATAAAATCTATTTGCATTGATAAGTCCAGCGAAAAACTACTTTCCCATGAACAAAAGGATCATCTGTATGAGGTAGATTGTTTGGATCTCATTAATTGTAATTAACTTATGTGATCTATAATAAAATTTATATTGAGTTCTCAATTGTGGATCAGTATTAATATTTTATATTAATGGTATCTACTTTGATTACTTACACACGGATTTTTTTACACACACACACACACATATATATATATATATATATATATATATATATATAATCGGTTTAAAAGAATACAAAAATTACAAAAATACTACACACACACACACACACACACATATATATATATATATATATATATATATATATATATGGATATATCAATTTGATTATAATCCAACAGTCCCTCTCCCTCTCTTTATATATATATATATATATATATATATATATATATATATATATATGCCAGTCTGTTTTTTTCTTTCTTTCTTTCTATCTCAAATTTTTCATAATCGGACAGTCTATTTCTACCTATCTATCTATCACAATTTTTTCATAATGATTTAAAAGGATTCCTGTATTAGAAATATATATATATATATATATATATATATATATATATATATATATATATATATATAGGCGTTCACGCGTCTAAATATAATTTACATTGATACATCCAGACTTGTCTTAAAATAAATATAACTTTTATTTTTTTCCCGCAATTTCTTTAAGCGTTTGGACACAATCCAAGTGAGGGTCTATGAATGATTTATCGTCTGTCTGGCCCGTCATTTTGGTTCGGGAGAACGAAATACCTGAAAATTACCCTCTTGTCACTGCCACAATTCTTGCTATGCCGACAGTTTTGATGTCAATGTGAGAAAAATGGCACCGCGATATAAAGGACTTTCCCTTTAGAATGATTCAGTGCTTGCTATGAAACGACAAGAACCGTTATTTAAGATACGTGGAAAAAACGACTTACATATACACAAAATCCCTTCAACTTACCTACCAATTAAAAATACGTGAAAGCACACATCTATAGATGTATACATTCAAGTAGATAATGGTTGATAAGCCGTAGAAAACAATTAATCAATTATTCAAGTAGATAAATAATCATAAAACACACACACACATATATATATATATATATATATATATATATATATATATATATATATATATATCCACAGACAGACTGTTTCGCAGCTAATCAGTGTGGTTAGACGTCCGGTTGACTCTAGCTAGGATCGAAACCCGGCTGAATAGGCGTCAGTTGGATAATCTACCCCTAAAACGTAGGCGCACGGCATGGATGAAGGTGAATTTAAGTGTATTTATTTTTAGATAAACACGCCAATGACTGAGAGAACTCGATTCGTTTTATCGAAGAGTGTACATATATATATATATATATATATATATATATATATATATATATATATTATGAAATGGACTAATTATTTTAATATTTTTATTGTTATGCATCATTTATATACACACAAATATTTAAGTAAATGCTCTGTTTATAATAAACAATATTAACAACTTTTACCGGCCTGAATGTCCGTGAAATTTCATAGAAAATATGCGTCCTCTGAAAGAAATCGAAGCTGTATCCTACACCTAACCGTCATATAGCCTGACATGCTATACCAGTTTAGCTACGAAGGAAGTGTCTGGTTAGCAAAGTCGAATTATTGCTTTTAAATTACAAATTTTCCACGATTTCCCTCGAACATTCATATCTGCTCGAAGCGTATCTTATGCAAACTTATAAATAATATTTTATTGTTTTACGTTATAAATAACGTATAACAATATTTGTCATTTCTTTACGTTAAGATACACTTAAGATGTTATGTTAACTTGTGTTTGTGTGTGCGTTCTAGCAAACCTTGAAACAGTATTTTTAGCATATATATATATATATATATATATATATATATATATATATATATATATAACATTTTTATAAATGCTTTAAAAAATAGTGGCTATTAGTGCCCTGGCATTAAATATAGGAAACATAACAGTGTTAGTGGGGAAAAAAATAGAAATAAAAAAATCATTTGGTACACACCTCAATCTAATTGATAAAAACTACCCTAGTAATAATCCCTTTAGTAAGATTTTTTAATAAAAATACACTGAAATTATGCTATAGCTGTAGAGATAACATTGAAAAAAATATATAATATAATTATAATAAAATTTTAACTCAACATTTTGTTGCAGTTTTTTGTGTATATGTATTTACTAGTGAGCTAGCCTAAATGAGCTGACTCACTTAATAGTTCACCAATAGAAGGGTTAACCAATCAGAAAGCTCAAAATATTCAATGCGACGTGTATAAAGGCAGCCATTTTTCTCCCAAATTATCTGCACTGCCAACCTGATATCGAAGACTTAAAGAATTACTTAACAACCGCTACTTTCTCTGAATCTTCACTGCCGACCTCTGATATTGAACAGATTACGGACTTCATTGGATTCCATATTCAGAGACTGCGGAAAACATGGTCAACACACTTAAACTTAATTAACAATAGTCATCCCAAATCAACAAACAATAATTATACCAAACTCTGTAATTATAGAAATCCTAACGGCTGTCGACTACAAAATAAATGTCTGATTCAGTTGTTTACCTAAGTACTATTTCATCTAGAGAAAATCAAACAGATAAAATTTTTATATAAGTAGTACTAAATATTCTTTTAAAACTCGGTGGTATCCACACGTATCATCTTTCAACAACAATGTATATCGTAAAAGAACGTTCCTTTCTAAATATTTTTAGCACTTAAAAGAAGTTAACAAAATTCCTACAGTAAAAAGGAAAATATTAAAAATAACTAGAACCTGTAAATCATTACATGATTCATGTCCACTATGCTTTGCTTTAAAATAAAAACCTGTTGAACCAAAGAAATGAATTAACAGTACTATGCCTTTGTCTGCCTTTTACCTTAAAATATAGTTAAAAAAAATTGTTCATTAATAATTATATAGTATAATTGTATAGCCATTATTTTATCTTTATCTATAAAAGGCAGGATGTGTGTGTATGTAACGAATGCACGGCCGCAATTTTCGACGGATTTGCACCAAAATTTACATGCACATGCTCCAAGTTAGTAGAAAGGCCAAGACAGACGTTGTATTTCCCAACTCCCATCGATAGTGGAAATAATCGATTGTTCATGCTTCTACAGCAGTCTTCATGTAGTTTGCGGCCAGTTTGTACTGGCCAGAGTGAGAGCCTATAGCTGGCTGCCACGAATAGGCAGGAAGATTCTATTGGCCAGCGTGAGAGCCAACAGCTGACTGACACGAATGTTAACTAGCATGCTAGCATGCAAAAAAATCGATAGCTGCATTCGTCACAAGTGGGAAAAATTTAAATCTCATGGCACTTTACTCCAATTGGCTCATTCGCTTGCTTAAACTCAACGTTGATTCTGATTCCGCAGAACTGGGTTGGGTGTGAAAAAGTATTTGTTGTTAACATTCTTTTTTCATTCGGTTTTTCCAGTTACGAGTCCTTTTTTAAAGCTGATCGTTTTGTGTTCATTTTGTTTAGTTCTTTTTTCGTAACAGATTTAATGTTTAGTATGTAGCTTAGAAAAAATTCGCAGTGTGAGATAGGCAAGAAGTAAGGCATGTAGCAACATCAGCACAATGGCATTCCTTTAAAGGCAAGGAAGGGCAAAAATATTTTAAGTCAAGTGATAGCGATTGCTGTATGAGTAGTACGATATTTGAATCAAGCACGGGCAACGCCGGGCCATGCTGCTAGTTAGTATATAATGGTCCACCCAACTTTTATTTGATTTATTCAGCTATAGTATTGCCATGTTTTACCATCTATTCAGTATACTTATGTAGTTATTTGCACATTTTTAATTTTACCTATAGGTCCCTTTAAGAAGCTGCCTGAGTATATTATTTTTTTAAAAATAAAATCTGTTTCTGATAAATTTATGTCTACTTCAACAAATTGCCATATCTTACTTTGAAACACCATTAATACATTGTCACGGTAATTGTTTCCTACTATCATTGAATGACATATGTAAGCATCAGTCTTCTTGACATGTAATAATAACTCACTCACCTCTACCCTCTGACCTTATTTTTATATGATAGCTTAGACGTGACGTTCATTGGCTAATCTAGACATACCCATAAGTATATTTTTAATTCTGACCTTATGTGTTTTTTTTTTTGTTTAAATTTCCCTAATAAATCATTTTCATCATTAGTTATCTACCATCGCCTGAAGAGGTACGATCTTAGTACCGAAACACGAAAGTTTTGGTGTAGCGATGTCAAATGTTTTTTATTGTAATTTATTATAATAAAATCATATATATATATATATATATATATATATATACCTCCAAAGATTAGCCAAAAATTAACATACTTGATTAAAAATGACCAAACTTAATGAAAGCAAAGTTATTAGTAACATGTTAGTAACAGAATATACTTTGTTATATTGTTGTTTTCTCCACCAATGCTAAGAAATGCGGACAGACCATCCCCAGCCCAGATATGACATCAATACTTACTTCTTTTTTTTTTTTGACCTTATCTGTCTCTTGTGAAAATAAATTATAGAATGAGCCATGGATTTTCCCGCCATCTTTAACATCAGATTCAATGAGTTCAATTTGTGATCTGGAGTGAACCTGAGATTCAAACAAAAGTTCAAAGCAGGAAACCTCATTGAGACTATAGACATTCATGATGACTGGAATAAACTCTCCTTCCGATCAGTGATGAGGAAAAGATATCAGTTTGCATTAAAGAAGAAAACTGTAAACAGCCTCTTTACGAAAATTATACGTTACGAAGCATTTCCTACGACCCGATGAATAACTTAAACAGTAAAATGGAGAGTAATATTTTGGTAAATAAAGCCATCTCCTTCCTTACAAACGGGGCGGGTCCTTTCCGATAAATAGTGACAGGTGCATTTTTGGTAAAGCGTAAAACCTTCTTCCGTCTTAAATCGTTGTTTTTTGTGGAATAAATGTAAATTTCTTCTGTTAAACAATTTCTTTATCTCTTTACCAAAACATGTTAAATTATCTCCTGTTGTTAGTAACATGATTCTTTGGCTATATTGTTATTTTCCCCGCCAGTGCTTACAGTAAAACATATTGATATCAATTTTTATTCCAAGCCATTGAGACTTTCAGCTTTTGTTCCTTTTATAATATGGAAAAGAGAAATTATCATTCAAAGAGTCTCTCGGGTAATTAAACACATTCTTCTATGTTTTGGTTTTGTTGTTCCGCTAACATTTCAATTGAATTTAAAAGGGAAAGGCTAGTAGTGAGTAGGCTTAGTCTCGAAGCACATTTGAAACGAAATGAAAGAATATACTTTGACAGATCATATCTGGATGGAGAATGGTTACTTTACCTTCTCTAGGGAGGGAGGGCTCAAATAATAAACAGAGAACACCGATGGCAAGTGAGAATTTAATCGACATACTTTATTTTGTCGGTTAGATTTTTTAGGCTGTATAAGGCTCGAGAGCAAGTCAAGATAGGGACTTGCTAAACGAAGTTGTGTGATATCAATATAAGAGGCGGTAGAAAGAAGTGAAGATTAAGAAAATAGTTAATGATAGATAAAGACTGACCCTTAATTTGGCGAGGTTAGCTTGTAGCTTTCAGAAAACCGCCCACGCGGAAGCATGTTCTACAACGCTGTAGTTTCTGGGAATAAGTTTTTGGGGGTGAAAGCTCCTCCTCCTTGCAATTGGAATGCGGAGGAAATGAGAGTGATTCACCTCTGTGGAAATTGCATGGCAGGTTCTATAGCTACACATGTGTGAGGCTCATCTGAACATCTGTCATGGAAATAGCAATGGTCTTGTAAAAGTTACGTTTGTCAAAAAGAGACTGTCTAGTTAAAGAAACGTTTTCCCACACAAGACCTCGCAAGTGATTTTCCTATCAAGACTAGTCTGTGGTGATTGGGGATCTCCAGTTCAAATGTGGCAGTAATACTTCATTTTGGGGCTAATCTGATTCTTTTAAAGATAGATAGTAGCAGAAGAATTCAGTACAAGGCCCAAGAGCCATTCAAGGTAGAAGAGTTACTGTCAAAATGATAATGATGAAAGACGTGTTTGATATAAATGTATTAGGAGGTGACAGGATTTAATGATAATGAGGATAAGTAGGATAGATAACGATTGACCTTGAAGTGGTCAAGATTGTAATGTAGGAAGCTGTTCCACAACTAATAATTCTTCAAGAAAAAAGGAATGAGGATGATTTCACTTCTTGGAAGCAGCATGATGTGTCTGTAAATGTCTGAAGTAGTAGAACTAAAGAATTGAGCATTTGAAAATGTTATGGTAATTTGCCCACGCAGGCATGGACTCTCCCAGCTATAAATAGGAGCAGGTACTGCCTTTTTGGAGAGGGAAGTTTCCATCAATCAGCTCTGACAGTCGGGCTGAACATTCTTGCCGTAACACTCTCGTTTGTATATGTTTGTATTACTGTTTCTGTTAATATATTTAACTCAATTCCTCCTTTGTGTCTTTATTTCTGACTCTAACAAGGCCATAACGGAACATTTGCCATGGAAATAGCGATAGAATAATATTTCCCCCACAAGACAGCATAAAAGATTCTGAGCTCTTTCAAGTCTGAGAAGTGAGGATTGAGTAGCTCCAGCCCAGACACGGCAGCAATACACCATTTTTGGTTTAAACTGAATCTTGTAAAGATAAACGCGTGGCTAGTGTCAGGTAATTCCTGGAGCGATAGAATAAGCCTACCATTTTCCCACGATCTTTAACACCGGATTGTATACCTGAGCTCCACCTCAGATCTGGAGTGAACTTGAGATGTTCAAGGCATGGAGCCTCAATAAGGATTCATCGCAATTCTCAGAGGGTCTGGAGAGGATACAGGGTCAGATAATGAAATGATTATGTTAGAAATACTTCATTTTTGGTCGAATCGGAATCTTGCAAAGACAAATAAATCATGGGAGAATAAGTCGGTACAAGGCCCAAGAGCCACTCAAGGTAGAGAGTTAGATCATATTTTGAATTAATATAACTCTTGTAAAGATAAACCATGACAGAGAGTGTCAGGTACTTTCCAAACAATTTTCCAGAATCTTTAGTAATGGAGTGTATGTGTGAGTTCTACTTGAGATCTTGAGTGAATTTGAGACCGAAGAAACGTTCAAAGGTTGAGACTTTATTGAAACTACAAACCGTTTATCGCGATTAGAGAAGTCTGGGGATCTGACCGGTGATGATAAAACGACGTTATATTGAATTAGAAAACTGTATACAGTGTTGTTCATGATGATGGTCGTCTTTGAGTATAGAATCCAGAGGTTAGCAGTGAATATTTCGAAGACAGTAGGGAAGCGTAGTTCAGGTTAGCAGTAGATATCCCGGTAAAGTAGCAGAGCGTAGTTATTCCTTCTGTACCTCTTCACCTGACAAGCTGGCATTGGACATTCGGATAGAGTAAACAAAATGGCCGCCTTTATACACGACGGATTGAATATTTTACGTCTTCTGATTGGTTAACCTTCTATTGGTGGACTATAAAGTGAGTCAAGTCATTTGGGCTAACTGACTAGTACATAATGTATCCAAAAATTGTAACATACAGACCCCGCACGAATATACTGCAAAATTTACAAACCATTTCCTACGGCGCAATGAATAAGTTAAACTGTAAAAAGGAGAGTAATATTTTGGTAAATAAACTCATCTTCTTTCTTACAAATGGAGCAGGTCCTTTCCGATAAATAGTGACAGGTGCACTTTTGGTAAAGCATAAAGCTTTCTTCCGACTTCTTCCGTTGTTTCTTGTGGAATAAATGCAAATATCTTTTGTTAACCAGTTTCTTCTCCAAGACATGTTAAATTATCTCTTGCTGTTAGTAATCGAAGTTTATTTTCACAAAAATTTTCGTACTGCAGGAAATCAGACGGAGAACTGATTTTTAATATTTGTAACAGGATATACTTTGTTATATTGTTGTTTTCTCCTCCAATGCTGGGAAATGTGAACAGACCATCCCCCAGCCCAGATATGGCATCAATACTTCCTTTTTTGGCCTAATCTGTCTCATGTAATGATAAATTATAGAAGGAGCCAGGAACTTTCTGGAGCGATAGAATGAGCCGACCATTTTCGCGTCATCTTTATCACATTGAATGAGTTCAATTAGTGATCTGGAGTGAACCTGAGAACCCCCCCCCTCCAAAAAAAAAACGTTCAAAGCAGGGAACATCATTGAGACTATAGACATTCATCGTAACTGGAATAAACTCTCGTTCCGATCAGTGATGAAGAAACGATATCAGTTTGCGTTAGAGAAGAAAACTGTAAACAGCCCCTGTACGGAAATTATACGATACGAAGCATTTCCAACGACCCGATAAATATCTTAAACAGTAAAATGGAGAGTAATATTTTGGTAAATAAAGTTATCTCCTTCCTTACAAACGGAGCGGGTTCTTTCCGATAAATAGTGACAGGTGTATTTTTGCTAAAGTGTAAAGATTTACCCTGTCATAAATCGTTGTTTCTTGTGAAATAAATGTAATTTTTTTTCTGTTACACAGTTTCTTTATCTCTTTACCAAGGCATGTTAAATTTTCTCGTTGTTAGTAACATGTTAATAACGGGATACACTTTGTTATATTGTTGTTTTCTCCACCAATACATGAAAGTGAGGATAAAGTAACTCCAGCCCAGATATAGCAACAATGCTTTCTTTGTGGGCCAAATCTGTTTCTTGTAACGATAAAGTATAAGACTCAGGTACTTTCTGGATCGATAGAATGAGTCGACAATTTTTAACACCGGATTTTATATATGCGTTCTACTAGAGATCTAGAATGGACGTGCGACCCGACAGACTCTCAAAATATGGAGTTTCATTTACAGTTCATCGTGACTGGAGAAAACTTTGGTTCTGATCGATGATGAGGAAAGAAACTGATTCGCCTTAGAGAAAGAAAACTGCATACAGACCCACTACGAAAATAATAGAATAGTTACGAAACTTTTCCTTCGACGCGATAAATAATTTAAACAGTAAAAAGGAGAGTAATATTTTCATAAATAAAATCATCTCTCCATTTTTGTAAAGGAAGCTAGTTCTTTCTGATAGTGATATGTGCATAAATCTTTGTTTCTTGCTGATTGAATGTAAATTTATTCAGTTTCTTTAATTTAATGTTGAGGCATAAATAATTTCTGTATCTTTTATCATCTTTATTCTTAAAAAATAAGTACAATTACATTTTATTCAATTATACATATTCACCATTATTTGTAATGACTTCTTGCAATTTATCAGGTAGGTCTTCGATACCTTTTGATTAAGATTCCGCGGGTTTTGACGTCAAAGCTTTCGACGAACTCTTGAATCTTGTTTTCATCAGAGAAAGTTTTCTTCAGCAAAGCGTTTTGCATCGGTCGAAAAAAGTAATAATCGATTGGTGCGATGTCAGCCGAATATGGTGGATGCGGGTTGAAGAGACCAACCGAGTTCCATTTTCCTGTATTATTCTTTCCGCGTGCTGCATTTTTTCTTAAACCACTCTATATGCTGCCATTAGTGTAATCTAAATTTATTCTTCTCTGCCACCAACGACATTGTTTCACTCCCAGTAACCCCTTTGTGTCTTAGTGACATTATCATTTTACTTGATTAAAAAATGCTAATCGCAAAGTTCTATCTCCTTAAGAAAAACTTACAACCTGTTTTTTCTCCTCACCAAAGTTTTCTCATTCTCTTTCATTCCCAGTAACCCCTTCTGTTATAGTGGCATTATCGCCATCTTCAGTTTTCCTGAAACCTGTTCTTTTATTGACTTTTCTCTTCACTAAATTCTTCTCATTCTCTTTCACTCCCAATAACCCCTTGCGTCTTAAGGGGATTATCGCCATCTTCTGTCTTTCTGAAACCTGTTCTTTCATTGTCATTTCTTCTCACTAAATTCTTCTCTTTCATTCCCAGTAACACCTTGAGTCTTAGTGGCATTATCACCATCTTCTGTCTTCCTGAAACCTGTTCTTTTATTGTCCTTTCCCCTCACTAAAGTCTTCATTCTCTTTCATTCCCAGTAAACCCTTGCGTCCTAGTGACATTATCGCCTTACTAGGGGTGAATTGATTAAAAAGATATTTTTACTTTAAACGCTATATTTAGTGGTTATATGTTTATCTTTGTTTGAAGCTGACCCCCCACTATATAGATGAGACCAGCATATGTTGTGACCTTGCCAAAGGACTCATATCCTTTATTAAGTACTTTCGAAATACTAGCCGGTAGACTTCAATTACACTAATTAAAAAGAAGAGATGTCTACTCAAACACGTGCATCCACTAAATATAAATAAAAATTCAGTAATTCCTTAAAAACTAGGCAGGTATGTCTAGTGTATGTTTGCTTTCCTTCTTGTTTATATTAGAGTCGAATAATTCATCACTCGCGGCTTTGTGGGTGATGAACTGTTTTCCTCCCTTCAATACCTTCCCTACAGACGAACTACATTCCTTGTTTCCACCAGTCCAAATCATCACAGCTAGGACACTGTGTCGACTCAGACTCTTTCGCTTCATATTCCATTAGTAAGGAGGATGTTCCACTCAAACAGCTTCTTCCATAGAACTGTTGCAATGTGAGACGGACTCTTTAGGGGATGCTTATCTGATCGCTACAAGTTTAATGTGTCGATCATCAGTCGTTATCTGTTCTACATAAGTATAAAACTCTCCTATACGCCCTTAGAGCATCCCATTCAGTAACCCTCTACTTTGAGTGGCACTTAAGCTTTGTATCGGGTGAACAATAGTTTAAAAAAAAGCTTTTTCATGACTGTGTTACGATATATCTAAATTGTCTGTTTCAATCTAATTCCAGGATTTTTATGCTTACCAAGGCCAAGGCGTCGGCAGCAGCGGCCTTCGATTGCACATCGGACCCTTTACAACATTCGACCGTAAATCGGCGACCCTGATGGAGAACTGCGCTGTGAAGTTCCACTGTGGATGGTGGTTTCGAACCTGTGTACGCAACAGTAATCTGAATGGACGGTACTACCAAGGCGGCTACATGATCGCTAAAAATAAGACACGTTCGCACGACGACATCTACTGGTATAGTGTGGAGCAGTCGCTTCGGCGAACTGTGATGAAGATACATCGGATAAGCAATGCGCGGGCAAAAACGTCCAATTACAATCCTTGAAGACTGTGACGTCACGCGCTTACATATACGCACGCATAGACAAGTATACGCAACATTCATATAGAAGATATAACTGTTCAACAACTACCTACACATAACAAAAATCTGCGTAAATATAAAATAGCCAAAAGGAACAACAGACTAACTTTATATATATATATATATATATATATACGAATATAAAACTGAATAGATAGGTTGACTATTAAAACGAAAGGGTACAGACGAAAAATATGGATTAATTACATTGCAGAAATGAAGCATGGAAATGAAGGTTCCAAGTCAGGAATTTTCGGGCACGCCTGTGTCCTTCATCAGCGGATGCGAGAAATAAAGGGAGAGACGGAGGAGACTCACCAACAGTTGTTCTTGAGGCCGGTGAGAATCCTGGTGTAGATGATATTAGTAGTAAAAATCCGATCTCCATCTGATTCCTCGCTGTGCGAAAATTTTTGTGAAACTTAGATTAAAAAATTGGAATTGGTATGAACGTGTTAGGCCGTATCACAAAAAGTTTCGCATAGCGAATAATAAGACGGAGATCGGATTTTTACTAACAGTACTATCTACACTAGGATTCTCACCAGCCTCAAGAATAACTGTTGGTGAGTCTCCCCCGTCTCTCCGTTTATTTCTCGCATCCGCTGATGAAGGACACAGGCGTGGCCGAAAATTCCGAACTTGGAACTATCGTGCTTCATTTCTGTCATGTGGTTAATAATTAATAAACGTTTTTTCTTATGATCACATCGGTACCCTTTCGTTTGCTTTGTTTTATTAGCCAACCTATCTATTCAATTTCATAAAGTATATGAAGCATACGTGGACTCTTTCTTCTAATCAGTATACGAATATAAATATACATATATCAGAGATACATATTTATATACCAAGGTAAATCATTAAGTCTGTAACCTGACGTGTAGTTATTAGCTGAATTTTGATCTGAAATTTTCACTGTATAAAGTTTAATATTCATTACTGAATAATGTGTATTGAAAAATGTGATGATTATGTTAAAAAACAAATATTTGTTGTGTTTTTTTTTTGTTTTTTTTTTATAGATAGGCTACGGACTTATTGATTTATCTGCGTAAGTGTTTGTATGCACAAATATTAATGAATAAGCACTTTAAATTTACATACAATTCCAATAATCCTAAACCCCCAAAGATCACCCAAACAAAATTTTCCCTGATAATATAATATCTGTTAATAAACAGAAAAAAATGTGAGTTCTATAACATATAAGCAAATACCCGTATACTATATATATATATATATATATATATATATATATATATATATATATATATATATACTTTCTGTACGTTTCGGGTACAAAACCGAACAGATATGGGCTTTCGAGAAGAATATCTTAATTAAGAAGTGTGCTCTCCTAACAGAAGAGGAAAAAACTTACTGGACTGTGATGCTCGCTGTAGCCGAAGGTAAAAGCACGCCAGATCAAAAAGTGGTTTCTCCTACAAAGGGGGACGAAAATTTGATCACTGTCGGAGAGCACATTTTCTTTATTAAAAGTTCTCGAATATGAAGACCCATAGATATAATACACACTGTTTAAAATAAAACTTGGGCGTCTGTTTCAAATACAAGTATCGACTATGATAATGCCTGAATTAATATATATATATATATATATATATATATAGGGTGGTGCAAATATGTGGCTCATAATCGAAACAAGTTTTAGGATTGAAATTTAATTTAATCAATATTTAAATTATTTTTAAATAAGACTCTACTCCAGTATTTACAATAAACGTTCGAATTGACGGACAAGTCGGTCAGTTTTCTTTTAATAGTTTTTTTTTCTTCCGTACTTATCGTATGTGAAAAATCCCTTCCGGATTCTTGCCTCCCTGTCAACTACAATGTTCAAAAATGTAAATGCAACGTCAATCATCATTTTCTTTCTTCCTGAATACTGTCCTTTTATTGTCCTTTTCCTCACTTCCCACTAAAGTCTTCTCATTTTCGTTCACATCCTGTAATCCCTTATCTCTTAGTGGCATTATTACCTTGCTTGAGATGAAATGATTAAAAAAAAAGAAAAACTATAATCACTGGCGGAGCATGGGTTACCAGCACTCACAGTAAAAGTACTACACCTACTAACCAGTTTCTGCTGCCTTCATTCAGTCCAGTATTGAACCACACCTCCAAGTGTATGATTCTATTTTAAGAAAACACTGATTTTATTAAAGCGACACGAATATAATGTCAGTGTAGTAAGACTTATTTAAAATGGCCGTCTTGTAATTAGTGCAACAACATTACAATCTATATTTAAAAATGTTTCCCATTTGACAAGAATGAGAGGTAACACAGTTTTTCTAGGCTTAACGTAAACCTGGTATTTGAAATAGTGATATTTTTAATTCTTATTACTACAGTCCGACCTCATTAATCCGGAAGCATTTGGACCAGGCCAATGGTGGATCATAGAAAATGATAGATGACAGAAATCCCCCAGATCATATATATTGCTGTGTTATCAGAAAGAGAATGAGAAAACTAGAGGACATCAGAAACCCAGTCCTAAAAAAGAAACAAGGGATACTCTACTCCTGTTCAAAAGACGTCCATACTCCTTCCCCGTTTTTTGAACATAAGTAGAGGTTTATCCCTTTTCCTGTTTAGGAGTGAGTTTCCGATTCCTTTTAAAGTCTTCCCATTCCCTTTCACTCCCAGTAAACCCTTTGCGTCTTCGTGGCTTTATCGCCTTGCTTGGGGTGAAATGATTTTAAAATGCGTAAAACAGGAAATAAAACAACCACTAATACTTCCGAACAATTTTTTTTTCTTATATAGTTTCATGCCTATACAAAAGCTAAAACGACACTAAAACCAAAAAATAATATATACTTACTCTCCTGAATGGATAAATATGCTGCTATATATAAGAACTGGGCAAGACCGTATCACCAAAACACACTGCTGCTGTGGAAAGTTGTAAACAAGGTGTGGCGCTACCCTCGTAGCCGACCAACGAATTAATGGTGGCTCATTAAAATAAGTACCAGGCCATGGGAGTTGTAGGACCATGGAGTTTAAAGAGATCGAACTCTCCTTTAATTTCCTTTTGAAATGTTGCGCCCTTAAGGAATTTCCAACAAGGTCTGATGACTTGACTCACGCTACACCTGTCTATTTCTGTAGCGAAATAGTATAACACGTCAGATCAAATAACGGTTTCCGTAAAGGAATAGAGGTTCCATTCCTGTCGGAGAACACATATTTTCTACGATATTTCTCGAACAGTCATGCTGGTAAATATAATTAATAATGTTTAATTAAAACAAAACAGAGAATTTACTTAAATAAATTTTATCTATAAAAAATAAAGTATAAACAGTATATATATATATATATATATATATATATATATATATATATATATATATATATATATATATATATAATGCTCAAACCTAATATTCTATGGTTATAATTCATTACATTGGAATCGTAATCGATCCAATTCATCGAACCTACAAATTCAAAAAGAAAAGGATTTCGTTTTGAATTTGTAGGTCTGATGAATTGATCGATTTACGATTCCAATGTAATAAATTATAACCATGGAATATTATTGTTTGAAACATTTTATATTATATTCTTACTCTGTCCTGGACATTGAGTTATACGTGGATTCGATCCTCTTGGGAATATATATATATATATATATATATATATATATATATATATATATATATATATATATATATATATATATATTTTTCTAATATCATATATATATTAATTTAAAAATTATAGCATAGGTATGTTATAACATCACCACAAAAATAGTCATTTTGTTTCAACATGTCTGGTGTCTTGTCATGGTGATGGTGTTGATTAATCAACACCATCACTTGACAAGACACCGGAGACGGATATGCAATGTGGTTGGCCCTGATCTAGCATCTCGTTTACAGTCGCTCTCTCACAGACATGCTGTCGCCTCCCTCTGTCTTTGCTACAAATACTTTCACGGTAACTGCTCGGACGAGCTACTTTCGCTATTTCCCAAACTGCATGAATTTAAACCTGCTACTAGGTTGGCATCTCAGACCCACTGTCGAAACGGTTAAATGTAGCCGTCTCTTCTACTTCAATAGTTTCATGCCTCGAACTTCCTGTCTGTGGAACACCCTTCCTCTTACTTGCTTTCCTGATAGCTATAATTTCCATCTATTCAAATGCAATGTCAATCAATATCTCCAGATGCTTTGATCTATTCCCCGTCCATCCTTTCCTCTACACGCCTCTTTATTCTTGCTCCCACGCTCTGTAACCCCTTGCGTGCTAGTGGCACTCTCGCCTTGCTTGGGGTGAAAAGCTTTAAAAAAAAAAATATATGTATGTAGGTATGTATTATCACTTTAACATTTTCTACTGGCCTGAATATTCGAGAAAGCTTATTAGAAAAAAATTTACTGGAGAGCGCGTATTTTGTCTTTTTTAAAGATTTCTAAAATATTCAGGCCTGTAGGCGAAAATAAATAAATATACTGTTTAATAGATAAACGGAGCATCTACTCAAATATGAGTATCCCCTAAAAATAACGTTTAGATTGATAAAATTTGTCAGATTAATCAATGAAAAATCCATTACTTCTTCAGAAACTTGTATTTATATTTAATATATTTTCCGTTTATACGTTCTTTTAATAGATACAATTTATTTAAGCAAATGCTCCTTTTTTAAATAAACAGAATTAATTACATTTACCAGCCTGAATGTTCGAGAAATTTCGTAGAAAATATGTGCTTCAACAGGAATTTAACCTGTAACCCCAATGAGAACACATTATTTGATCTGTGCTGCTAACCATTCAATCACAAAGGAGCGTCTGGCTAGCAAAGTCCGAATTACTGTTTATGAACAACAAATCTTCGATTAATAGTTTATTTCTTAAAAAAATACGGAGCATTTACTTAAATAAATTGTATCTATTAAAATAACGTATAAATGGACAATATATTAAATAATTGTTGGAATATTATATATATAATCGAAAAAATTAAAGCAATTTAATTAAAGTAAAGATATTTTGAAGTTGTAAACAGAATCTTTTTATCTAATAGCAGCCTGAAAATATTTAAGATTTAATAGCGTATTATTTCAAAAGTTCACTTTTGAATAAAGGCCACCCACGAACTAAAGTTAATGAAACTATAGTGTGTCGTTACATTTTGTAATTTTATTTAAGCGCTCCAAGTTATATTTTGCTGCCCTTCGCTGACCTAAAATTACGTTTTTTTATCATTTCATCCCAAGTAAGGACATCAAGCCACTAAGATGCAAAGGGTCACTGAAAGTGGAAGAAACAGAGAACAATAAAAGAACTGGTTTCAAAGAGAAAGATGATGATCGGATTTGCATTTAAATTTTTGAATATCGTAGTTGACATGAAAGCAGAAAGCGATAAGTGAGTTCACAAGCTAGAAGTGCAAAAGAAGAAACTATTCGCATAGAACTTACGGTTGTAGTTATCAATTTCAACAGTGAAGCTATGAGACCTAGCTGCCAATCTAGTACTATAAATAAATTCGGCAAGTCAAGCTACCAAAGAGAAAAACTCATCAGAAAAATAACCGCAAATCTTTTTTATAAAAAAGCAAAAGGAAGCTAGGTTACGTCGGTGGGAAAATGAATGAAGCCGAGATGCCAGGTTAGGACCGATATCGTTGCAGAATATTTTTTGGAAGCACCATATTAGATGTAGCAGCAATATTCGACACACAGTTAAATACGAGGTCTGTTTGAAAATTAACGGGACTAGTTTCATAAATAATTTATTTCAATTCCAAACAACCAACTACATGGTGTCCCTTTTAAAGTAATCCACCGCAATGCACTTTTTCATCCTTCCCTGCCACCCACTGCTGGAAGGATTTTTCTTGGATGACCTTCAACTTCGTCGTTACGGCCCTCTTGATGGCCTCCACATCTTCAAAATGGGTCCCCTTGATGATCCCCTTGCGCTTGGGGAGAAGAAAAAAGTCAAACGGAGCAAGATCAGGTGAATAGGGAGAGTGTTCCAGTACGGCGATGTTCTTCTCGGTCAGGAACTGCCGGATGCTCAGGGCGTTGTGAGCAGGGGTATTGTCGTGGTGAAGCAGCCAGAATTTATCCTATCACAACTCTCGCCTCTTCTCGCGCGCCGAGCCAAACTAAACGCCGCAGGATCCTTTTGTAAACTTGCTGATTGATCGTTTGACTCTGTGGCAAGAACTCACTGTGGATGATGACTCTCACATCAAAGAACGGATAAGTCACTTTACTTTTCAAACAGACATCGTAGTAGACTTTGAAATGTGCAAGACAGGTTCTGGCGAGAAAGGTTCTGACACTACAGAGTGAACTGACTTTCCTAGCAGCGGACTTAGCAATTGATTTAGTATAATAGTTTCACTTCATTTCCCTGGCAAAAACATAACACCGAGAAGTCGCAATGACCTGTAGGTTAGCATCAGTCATGCTGATGGACAGAAAAAAAAATTCTCTCAGATGATTGAAAGAGAGCAAGTTCATTTCGGAGGCATTAAAATTAACAAGCCTTTGCAAAACTAAAGAAGCTTTTACCTTTGAATTTTAACTTTTTATAATCAGTCTGTGAGAACATGGCTCCATTCACAATCAGACGGATATGGTCGATCGCCGGCATTAATACGTGTACAAGATGATCTTTGATAGCCTTTGCTCAGACATAAATCTCTTAAAGATCGGACCTCAAAATATTTAATAGGACGTTAAATGATGGATAGTTTTAAGTTTCTATAGAAAACAATTTTCTGTGTCGTAAAAAGCAGATAGATTTTAATATTTGTATTTAACTAAAGTTATTCAATGTTAAAATATTTCCTAAAAAGTCTTGTAGGTCGTATATATATATATATATATATATATATATATATATATATATATATATATATATACGTACAAGTATATGATTGGTGTATACGGAATAAATTCCAATAAGCAACAATTATTATTCGTAAAAGAGTGCTCAATACAGAGTAGAGCAGATATAAATATTTATTTAAAAATTATAACATAAATATGTTATAAAATCACTACAAAAACAGCCATCTTGTTGAATGGCATTCAACATCATCACTTGATAAGACAGTGGAGGTGTTGAAACAAAATGGCTGTTTTTGTAGTGATTTTATAACATATTTATGTTATAATTTTTAAATAAATAATTATATATATATATATATATATATATATATATATATATATATATATATATATATATATAAAGGGCACCTCGGTGTGGTGTAATGGTTAGCAAGTTTGTCTGGCTAGATTATTTACGACTGAGTAGTGAGTTTGATCCTCACTGGTGCTCCATACTTTCAGCCTTGTTTCCCATCTAAGCAGCGGCTTGAAAAAATATATATATATATATATATATATATATATATATATATATATATATATATATATATATATATATAATTTAAAAAACTCTGCATGTTAAAGTTTTATTTTATTTATACCTGTATTGTTTCCTGGTCGAATTCAACTCTGAACAATAACTGTTTTATAATTATACATATATATATAGATCTTTAGGATCTAACCTTGAATATTTAATAATACGATGATAAATCATAAAAATTATTAAGTGGCTATAGAAACAATTTTCTGTGGTGCATAAAGCAGATAAATTTAAATATATCTATTTTACTAAAGTTAACTAATGTTAAAAAAAATATATGTTTTTTGTAGGTCATACAGTATATATATATATATATATATATATATATATATATATATATATATATATATATATATATATACACATATATATATGATAAAAATATAGTTTTAAGGTATGCTATATTTATTGATTAAAATGTCCAATGTCAGAGGTAGAACACTTGTGAATATCAACGTTGGCAGCTAGGACAGCACAGAGTAGGGACAGTTAGTTTCATGCTTAAACGAAATCTTCAGTCCTGGGAGTTGACCTCAGTGTCCGCTTTTATATTTATGAACGAATAGAGTACAATTCCAACGTTCGTAACATTGAATTTAGAAGAGGGCTCAATACAGAATAAAGCGAAATATTATCTATTTTATGATATTAAATCAAAAACATGTTAAGAATCGCTACATAATTACGACCGTGTTTCGACGCATATCAAATTAAATTTACAATCGCCTGAAGACACGCACTGATATGCATCGAAACACGATCGGAATTGTGTAGCGATTTTTAACACATTTTTGATTTAATATCGTAAAATAAATAAATTATATATATATATATATATATATATATATATATATATATATATATATATATATATATATTATTGAATGTTAAAGAAAAGTGCAGAAACTTTCCGTAATGGTTATTGTCCTAAGAACTTTCAGTCAATTCATTATCCATTCTAAAATGGTTCATTGTTAATATGTTTTCAATGTTTGCATTCTAAGATATACTGAGTAACAGTAGTAAAAATTCTAGTATAGCAGCAATGTTTTGATGGTCTTTTAAAAAGACACCCCCGAAAACGTAGTGACTGCCGCGTTCTCCCTCACAGCCTAGAATGACTACTACTTCTTAAAAATACACCTCAAAACACAAACTTTTAAAGCATATAAACAACGAATCTCTTGAAAATACCTGAATGAATTGATCAAAAGCGCTTGGGACAATCATCATTACAGACAGTTTTTCGTTTTTTTTTTTTTTTTTTTTTTTGCACCCTGTTAAACCCACCAAAAAAGAAATCTGTAAAACTTAATAAAAAAAGATAATATTTCCCTTGTCTGTCAAATTCAATGAAACATATAAAAGAAAGAGTGCTGGCCATATATATATATATAGTATATTGATAAATACACATGCACCTACGTTTATCGTGCAGCGTGTGTTTTATGGTTTCCCAGCTAGTCAGGCACAAATGGTTATTTAGTTTTTATCCACGCTTATATCTCTCATTCTCTCTCTCTCTCTCTCTCTCTCTATCTATATATATATATATATATATATATATATATATATATATTGTTACACAAGTGCATGAATACTAATATATACATTGAAGTTATGTCTTTTCTGTAACTCTATGTTCCTATATAATAAATGGATGAACTTTTGTTCAAAGGTAATGAAAAAGGCATTAATTTATATTAGTTCTTCAAAAAGATCACCCCACCTCAACCGAAAAATCGATTTTACAATATAAGCAACAAGGGTAAAAAATCAAAATATTTCAGAAACTTTATTTTTCAATTTTCTAATGATGTAATTGGATAGTACTTAAGTATTTTAATGCATTTAACAGTTTATAACAATAGCATAACATACAAACATACAAATAAACAAAAACTAGATCCAGAATGTTACATAAATTTCTAGAATGTTCCAGAAACTCATAATACTTGTATACGAATTTAGAAATTTCGAGGGGACGTTTTTGAAACGTTTTTTAAACTAAATTAAATCCGTCTTCATTATTTTTTTAACAAAAGTTCATCGAATTATGATACAGGGAATCAACTATTTTCCAAAGTCATAACCCTAATATACATGTGTAGACATCGATTTACTCATAACTATATAAATAAAGATATCTACATTCAAATATTCAAACACAGATATTCCTACTGATATAACACCGACATGTTCATTCGCTTATACGTTTACGAGGGTAAAGAAATGGACTAAGACGCATGCGAAATCAAATTTTAAGTTATCGGCTGCGAAAAGCTGAAGTCTTTGTGCAGACAATATCTTTTGGAAACCCATTTTAACTTCCCATTTGTCTGAAATGTTATTCATTTGTAGCTTTATGGTGGAATGTACAATATCGAAAAGAAATAGGCGCCATTTTGCTTTCACTTGTATTATTTTAATTTTTGTTTTAACAATTATTATTTTCCTTGTTAACAATTGTGACACACACACACGTATATATATATATATATATATATATATATATATATATATATATATATATATATATATATATATATATATATTGAAATTTGCTAAAAAATCATTCAAATGTAAAAATAAAAAAGACAATTCTATAACAAATGAAATAAACTAATATTGATAGCAGGGCTTCTGAAAAGTTTTGGGTCTGACCCACATACCAAGATCTTACTAAGTGACCAAACATCGAAATTTTTGGGAGGGCCACTTCTTCTTTTTCTGAACCCCTCGTACCTAAAATTCATCCTTGTCATCGTCCTCCATATTATTATTATTATTATTCCACACACCTGATAGACAAAAAATACGTTATTCACGAGAAAGTCGATGGCAAATTTTCACATACGTATGTGCAAAAAATAGATGGTCAGAAGGATGTTTGTTTTTTTTCTCTTGACACCTCTATGACTGTATATTCCCTCGGCAATTTTGATTGATTTAAAGGACTAGTTTTAGAATTTCAATGAAACATAAACATGGGAAACTCCATTATTTTTATTCTATTTATTTTATTAGATTATTTATTTTGAAGAATAATTTTATATCTACAAGTTTATAAAATACGTGAATCAAGTACAATACAATATTTATTATTATAAAGAAATTATTAAGGATACAATTTTTTATGCATACATTTATAAAAAAAATGTCTGAGAAGAAAATTTAAGTAAAAATAATTCCCTGTGTTACATTGAACATATAGTAACTAGATAGCTCCATCTCTTCCCACACACAACAGGAAATCTGATACATAAAATAATCTTAGGTGAAAAATGTTTAATAACAGGAAAATTCTTTGTTTTTTTTTTTTAATTTATAATAACAGTTACTCATAATTATGTGTTTATTTAAACTTCCTTGTATCTTACTCAAAGAGATTTTGTATTGGGACTTTAAACAATAGCAATAAATCAATGAGGCGATTTCTGTTATTTTCAAGACCAAATCTTTTCGGTAAAGTCGTAATTTCTGAGGGATTTGTTTATTATTTCATAAGAATATAAAACAAATACTAAGTATTTCTCGCCTAAAATCTAAAATTAAAAGAATGTTTGGTCCATAGAAAGTGATGCACAACTTATTTTAGTGAATTAATGCGGCCAAAATAAATGTTAGAAATGCCTGGACAATTTTTTTTTTTTTTTTTAAATTTATAATTACAGTTACTGGTTGTTTAGTTAACTTTCTTGTTCTCATTTTTTATGAACATTTTTCTAACTTTAGGAATAAAAGATTTGTCATCATAGTTACTTTTATAATATGGTAGATAATAGTCTTTAATATTTTTTGTTGTCAATTCTTGAGAAAAACTTCTAGTTTCGCATGTTTGCCTTTTATTAAAATTCTAAGAACAACTTCTTCTTTTTTTTAATGAAAAGAAAATTACCGAGGAAGTAAACTAATAGAAGTGTCATGAGAAATACACAGCTTTTTAACACACCGTTTGTTTTTTTAGGTTTTTTTTTTCCTTTTTTTTTTTTGCGAGTACATTTGTTGAACTTTGACAAAATGTTTAACTTTTTCTGATGATATGAGAATTGCAGTATAAAGCAACAGAAACTGAGATGCTGGAAATACTAGTCCAAAACAGATAGATCTAGATATATTGTAATAGAATTGCATAAAAGAACGAAAGAAATGTGCAAAATAAATTCTAAAGAAATTTCTTTTTTTCACAATTAATTTTTGTTTGTTTGCTTCTTTTCCATGTTTCGTTACTTATTCTTTTCACATTTTTGGTGTTTTATTTGCTTCTTTTTAAGTTGTTTTATTATTTATTTTTTTATTTATTTATTGCTCTTTTCTACTCTCTCTCTCTCTCTCTTCCTCTCTCTCTCTCTCTCTCTTTCTATTTCGATATTTATCGACTTCTACACGGTGGCAGGATGTGACACGGGGTCAGTTTAATGTGGGTTAGTCCATACGCGTACATACAGACCCAAGAACAAAATTGCCCATTCCACACGACCACTATCCCGTTGGCATCGGTATCCATAAACTCTCCCTTTTTAGTGAAATGAAGAACTTGCTTCGGGCGGGGGGGGGGGAATCTCCAGGTCCCGCCCTCTCCAGTGTTTAAAGAGATCAGATACTACGCCTTGATCCCAACCGGAAATTTAAAATCCATTTGATCAAATATGTTGTAAATACGCGTTTACTTGTCGCTAAGTTAGCAGTGATAACTCGTCTACAAATTTGGGAAAACTCTTTTCGGCCGACCTATTCTTCGTACTTCCCCATGGGTACTAACCGTATGAAAAGAGATGGCCTCTCTTTACAACAGTGTAAATAATAAAAAAATGAGGAATTTGCCGCTTTTATTCACTGAGTTAACAATTAGTGTTACTGTCGTTTGGAATTTTTTAAAATCTTTTTTCCCAAAACAGTTTATCAAAAATTAGACTTCTTAACATCAGTAGCTGTTATCGCTCTTTCTAGTAATGATGCAAGTTTCCTTCCAAACCTTAATATAGATGTACTGCCTCATCCTCCTTACTCTCCTTGTCTTTGCTCCATCTGATTATCCTCTTTTCAGATCATTACAACATTTTTAGAAAGTAAACAGTTTATTAACGGTGAAGAGATTAAAACTGATGTCGATTACTTCTTTGCATCAAAATTCTGAGAGATTTTACGCCCGAGGGATTAACAGTTTAGCAAATTAATGGTATTATTATATCGACAATTATGAGAAATATTCTCTTGATTAAATAATCTTCAAATGCGACAGGAATTTCTTTCTAATTTAATATAGAATAAATTAAAACGACCATCATTCGGTAATCCTAAAGGCGTGCTGCCCTTGCACGATCCCCTGCCCCTGCTCCATCTGAATTTTTAAATCATTTCACCCCAAGCAAAGCAATAAAGCCGCTCAGATGCAAGGGGTTACTGAGTGTTAGAGAATATAAGAAAAATACTATTAAAAAGAGAGGACAATAAAAGAAGGCAAGGATTGACGTTTCATTTACATTTTTAGAAGATTAAAGTTGACTGGGAAGCAAGAAGGCGGAAGAGAGTTCCACAAGCGAGAAGTGCGATAGAATAAACTGTTAGTATAGAACTTACGTTTGCATCCAGCTATTTCAGCTGTAAAATGATGAGACCTTACCGCCAATGTAGTACTGCGCTTAAATTCATAAAGTTTAGGTACCATAAAGGAAAGTGCTATTCATTTTATTTTATACAAACATTTGGCACACAGCCATAAATGTGGATAGGGGAAGGCTAGTCTTCAATCTGCCTTATCTTAAACTCAGCTAGCCACAAACACTGACCGAGACAAAATACAATATTCCTTGCTCCAAGGCAACACATTCTTACTTACTATTCTTACTACAGCCACCACAATACTTCAGAGTCTCTAGATATTTATTCTGTAACATACAGAATTGTGGCTACTTCAGAGTCTCTATGAAGTCCTAACTAATCTTCATATGTACAATACGTCTGTTGGTGAGGAGAGATAAAAATAACAAAAAAAAGAAAGTTCGTCAGAACAATTACCATGAAAGTATTTATGGAAAAGGCACAGGGAAGATACATTACAGAGGTCGGAAACTGACTGAAAGTGATATGCCATGTTAGGACCAATAACATTGCAGATTCTTCGGATTTTATCAAGAATCACTAAATGTATGCCAGGATCACAATATTTTAGCAATATTCAAAACATGGACGAATAATAGACTATTATCTTTTCAGTTCGTCATCATAGGGAAAACACTTGATTAATTCTAAAGATGTTAAAATTGATATTGAATGTTTCTTTGTATCGAAACCTGAAGAATTTTACCCCAAATAATTTTACACGATAATGCAAGATTTCTGGAGGTACCCAGGAAAAGATTATGGTACTAAATATGCGAGTTTTGCCTCATCCTCCTTACTCTCCAAACACTGCTCCATCTGACTATCATCTTTTCAGAAAAAAAAATTATTAACTATTAAGAGGTTAAACTTTATACCGAGTGTTTCGTTGCATCAAAATCTGAGAAATTTTACGCCCGAGGGATCAACAGTTTACCAAATAAATAGGATTATTATATCGACAATTAAGGAGAATATTATCGTCATTAAATATATCAATTAAGACCAGAGAAGCATTTCTTTCTTTTTAATCTTCCAATGCGATAGGAATTTCTTTCCAACTTAATATAAAATAAATTAAACCGGCCATCATTGGGTAATCATAAAGGCCTACTGCCCTTGCACGATCATGCAAGACTACCTATTGTTGAAGGTACTCAGGAAAAGATTATGCCACTAAATATGCAAGTTTTGCCTCATCTTCCTAATTCTTCAGATCTTCATCCCTCTGACTATCATCTTTTTACTTCATTACAGCATTTTTAAAAGGAAATCACTTTATTAATTTAGAAGAGGTTAAAACTGATATTGAATGTTTCTTTGTATCGGAACCTGAAGAATTTTACGCCAAACAGATGGGATTATGTTATTGACTATGAGGAGAAATATCTTGAATAATAAAAAATATTAGTTGAGAGCAAAGAAGCATTTATTTTTTTCCATCTTCAAAAGCGACAGGACTTTCTTTCCAATGTAATTTTTTGTTTCTTTGTGTTATCTCATTCCTAAATATACGTCTATGTTTCTCAGTGGTCAATTTTTGTACCTTTCTGTTAACAGTAATAGGATTCATATTTAGTAGATTCTAAACTCTGATTTATGACTTTCAAACTTTTTTTATTCTCAGCAAACACGGTATGTAGACAAGAAAATTTTTATTTATCATCCATGGAAGACAATAAATTCAATTTGTATCTCAGAAACTTGAAATGATTTCACAATGTTTTGAGTCCACCTTCTTTGAAAGACAAAAGCCACTGAAAATCATATATAAATTGTGTCGCTAGCGGTGAAATTAACCGTTTCTATATAGGAAACATCAGGCATACATTGACCAAACAGTTAACATTACTATAGGTTGAAATTTATAAAATCTTTCTCTTAAAAGCATTTTTCAGGAAGTTAAACTTCTAATGTCCCCTATTATCGCTATCTCTAGTATTGAGGGGAGTTTCCTTTGTAAGCTTTTGTTTAAGGTCGTCTGGCAGGATTATTTAAATGATTAGTAATTTGGGGATTTGATCTAGCATATTCATATAAAACTATGCTAGATCCAGCTCTGGATTGAGCGGCTCGGTGAAGGAAGTCTTTGCTCTTGGGGCTAGTCTTGTAGGTTATGTATACTTGGATAAGTATCACCACAGAAAATATGATTATCTGCATTATATTGTGTCTGGTTACTTAGTTTCCTCTGCGTCACCGAGGCCCGCTGGCCCAATGGTATGATGCTTGCGTTGTATCGTAACGATCAGGTTTCGATTCTCAGAGTCGTTAAAGCTGAGGAGTCCCCCCCCCCAAAGAACGAAACAACCGCCCAAAAGTGTGATATCAGTAGAATTACCAGCAGTAGTTGCCTACTTGCAAAGAAGACGCAAATCCTATTGTGTTCTTGGTGCTCTCTTTTCCTTCCTTTAGCGTATCAGAATTTAATATCTATTTAATAAGTTAATTTCAGCTTATATTTAAGCACCAAGACAGTGGTGAAAAGCGTTAAGCTATTACTGATCTCACTTTTAATCAGAGCTGAACTCACTTAATTTTAAATAATAGAATTGTTTTTTTTTTCGTTTTTTTTTTTTGCAACACGAATGACGCGTGTTAAAATCCTCGTAGCATTTAGTATTGTTGAAATGATCGCTAACATTTTTGTCGAGATTTTCCGTTCAATTTCACAAATCAATCGATGAGATTTGAATAAGCTGATTTGTTTGCAAAAATACTTTGACAAAAAAACCCTACTTCGCGGTCTAATAATTTCTTTAATTTAATTTTATAGGACTTCCTGATATTTTTGAAGATGTTTTTTTCCTTTTTAACAACGAAGAATAAATTCTTAGGATTTCTTACTCTTGAGCATGCGACATACAACTGGTCATGCGTAAATATTTGTTTCTGCGGCCAAATTCCAACTTTTTGAAGCGTTTGGCCTTGTGACTTGTTTATAGTTCTCACAAACGCAGAGCGAACTGGAAACTGGATCCTTTTATATAAAAACTTAAAGAAAAGATAAGCAAAAAAACAATATCGCTTTTTTTTATTAAATAAATATTTATTTTCAACATTAAATTGTTTTCAAATTAGTGGAAGTATGTTGTATGTTAAATAATAAAATTTTTAACTTTTCCAAAACAAATTAATGACAATCTATTGTACTAAGCTACGCATCCAAGTAAAACCAACTGTACTTTGTAGTCACTTAATTGTTTGCAATTCTCTCCTTAATTTGCTTTCAATCGGTTAATCTATGGTCATTTTAGAGGATGTGACGGACAGAAGGATTAACGGAACTCACAGAATTTTATATATAGATTTGTTTGTTTAATATAACAGAAGAACATATAAACAGTCAAAAAGATGATAATGATCATGTAATAGTAAAGTTGGCTGTTTCCTTATAAGGAAACATTCGGCATTCATTGACCGAACAGTTGGCATCACTGTCGTTTGAAATTTCTAAAATATTTTTCATTTTTAAACTGCTTTTAAAGAAATTAGGCTTCCATTTTTTTTTTATAAAATAACTTCCATTTCCAGTCACGTGTTCATAACTATTAACATGGAGATGTTCACAATACCTTTCGCTTTTAAAGAATTCCAAACTGTGTCCCTGTTAAACAACCAAAGCAACCCCAGGCCACTTTAAAAAAACGGCTTTAGTAGACGCATAAATCTGAGCACTGTTTTTTGTTCTTGTTTTTTTTTCTTTTCTTTTTTTTTTTAATTATTTCACCCCAGGGAAGGCAATAAAGCTACTAAGACGCAAGGGGGTTAATGAGTGTGAGAAAACAATTATCATGAAAATATTTATAGAAAAAGACACATGAATAATACGTTACGAGGGTGGGGAAAATGAGTGAAGCTGAGATGCCAGGTAAAGACTAATAATATTGCAGATTCTCTTTGTATTTTATCAAGAATCTGTAAATATATATCAGAGGCATCAGACCATACATGGTAACAATATTCAATGCATGGACGAATTCAAAGCTGGTTTGTACTACTCCGACCTTCCACCCTTAGCCGGGGTGGTGCCCAAATCTGATTTGGGGCCTCGACCAGTGCTTTGTGACCTTCACTATATTATCAAGATTTTCTTTTTTCTACCTACATTTATATAAGTTAAAAATTAGCCTAAACACAACTGACTATTAAAGGATGAAAAATTTTCGCGAATTTTGACGTCATTCTCGCTTTTTCTTTTTTTCTTTTTTGCGTCCAAATACATGAATTTGTTTTTTCATGCTAAGTCTTGAAAAAAAACGATATAAAATTCACTATTATTTATGCATAATGTTGAATGCGTTAAGATTATTCAACTTTTTAATAAAAAAAAAAGCACAAGTTAATGTTAAAAAATTGTGGCAAAACATTGTTGATTTATTTAAGATGGAATCATTTATGATGACATGTCTCTAATTTCTATTTCGATACATGGTATTTTATTTTCAATTTATGTAGTTGAATTGTTCACTTATATTGCATATGATTCATTATTATGCATAACTAGATTACAATTAAATTTATATTTTATATGCATAATACCTTATGAAAATTGAGATGTAGTAGAGTGGGGGGCAAGTATCATAGATTCTCTGTGTGGGCTATAATAGATAGTGGGGGGCACGAAACCGTCGCACTAGTCCTGGACGAATGGTAGACTTATAAATGTCTAAGATAGAATGTGGAGAGAAAAATTGTCTTGCACAAGACAGTAAACCCACTTTCCTAGCAGCAAATCTAGCAAATGATTCAATATAATCTTTCCACTTGCCAAACGTTAGACGGGAAAGACGCAGTGAGTCACTCTCATGGAGGTTAGCATCAGCCATGCTGATGGAAGGCAAAAAAAGAGAAAGATTATTAAGAAGCGAGAACAATAAAAAAAAAAGGAAGACAGTAAATAAAGATTGACATTGCATTTAAACTTTTGAAAATCAAAGTTGATTGGAAAGCATGTAGCCGGGAGAGAACTTGACAAGTGAGAATTGCAAGAGAAGAAACTGTTAACACAGAACTTACGGTTGCATCTAGCCAATTTAGTATAAAATGATGATACCTTGCCGCCAATCTAGTACTGGGCTTACATTCATAAAGTCTAGGTACTATAGCGGAAAGTTTATAAAAACAATTTGCATGAAAGTATTTGTAGAAAAGGCAAGCAACATTACGGTGGTGGGAAGGTGACTGAAACCGAGATGCCCGGTCAGAACCAATAATATTGCTGATTCTTCTTTGAAGTTCATTAAGAATCTTTAAATATATAGCCGGAGAATTGGGCCATATGTGGCAGCCATATTCAAAGCAAAGACGCATGATAGATTTATAAATATGTAAGATACTGGAATGAAAAATTTGTCTAGGACAACACAGTGAACCCACTTTCCCAGCAGCTGACCTAGCAATTGATTCAATATAATCTTTCCACTTCATCTCAGCGGAAAACATCATCCCGAGAAGGCGCCATGAGTCAGTCAGTTTGGAATTCTTGGTTTAACAGGGAGTGAGAACATCTCTATGTTAAAAAATATCTTACTAACGATTTATTTTGTTTTTTGTTGCTTTTTTTTTGTTCTTTTTGTTATCTCTTTGCTTTTTATCTTCTTTTTTTTTTACTCACTTCCCGCCAATCACGGTGAAAAAACCTACTAAGGACTTACTGAGCGCGAAAGAAAACTTTCGAGGGGAAAAGAAAAATGAAAAAAAACTGGATTCAAAAAGACGATTAGCGTTACATTTAAAGTTTTGACAATCGTAGAATACCAAGGGACAGCGATGAAGCTTTAGAAAAAAATGGAAGCAAATAGGATACTTATAAATGCCATCAAAAAGAGAAAGCTGAAATTTCTAGGGTACATAATGAGGAAAGATGGCTTGGAAAATTTGACACTCACAAGACCTGTTGAAGGGGCAGAGGAAAAGGGCTCATAACCTGTCTAACAAGTTTATGCAAATGGTTGGTAGAACAGGGATTAGGTTGGTTGGTTGTTTTGTTTTATGGTATATCAAAACCTCAGTGGGTCATTTAATGTCAACAAAATTTTTGAAATAGAATCATAGCGATAGTTTATTAAAAAAAAGTGTGTATGTATACATATATATTTGAACCATTTTTCAATTACTCATATTTTTGAGTACATCCAACTTCTTAAGAATGTATAGCAGTTTCTATTACTGGTATTTTTTAAGTATTGCTGATAATACTTTTTCCTTCAAAAATTATTGCTAGTAATAATTCTTTTTATTACAAAGTATTTCTGGTATTAAAACCTATTTTTACACAAGTTTGGGTGGTAACTATTTGCCCATAGTTGGGACCCTAACAGGTGCTACCACCCCAGGTCAGGGTGGACCTGGGAACACCAGCAATTAAGAGATGGTTCAACGCTCCTCAAAACATCCTGATCAGAGGCCTTGCTGTTGGACGTAGTTTATCGTCCTACTCAGGACACGGATGTATTTTATCGTCATACCCAGGACGGAGAACAGGGATTAGGAGGATTAGCAAAAAGATAAAATTTACTCAGGTTTACAAAAGATAGGAATTTGTGGAAAGCTGTAGTCGCCTACGCCCCGAAGGAACACAACACATAGAAGTTGACAGTGTGAGATTTTTTTTTTTTAATTTTTATTCTTTCTTTTCTTTCTTTGCAATACAGAAAGTATATAAATCGTCCTTTTTCATACGGACAGTACACATAAAGAAGACCGTAGAATAAATCAGAAAAAAAATGGGAATAAAAAAATTTAAATAAAGGTGTTCAGTTGAACGAAACTGTCTTCGAAACATTGAAGACGTTTTTTTTTTTTTTTTTTTGGCGGGAGGAGATTTATTCGGTTTGTCCTAAAATGTATTGAAAAAATTAAAAAAATAAATAAATATTCCCGGACCAAAAATAAAACATTGATTTTTTTTTCTTCCCCTTACAGTTTTGGTCCGTCTTCAATAAAGAATCTCCGTTTTTGTTTACCTGCTTTCGTTTATTCCCAGAATTCTTGTTACCAAACGTCATTTTTTTTTTCACAAATTTATTCTTTTTATTTCTTCCGCCATTGTTTTTAATTTTACTCAGCTTTCGTTTCATTTTTACCTTCAATTTTATCTTCCTGCTTTTCTTCTTTGTCTTGCTTTCTTTTTACTGCGTATTTATCGAACTTATAATCATCTTTACACAGTTATTGTTATCCCTACGACTAATAGAGAAAAGTGTATCAATATGAAATTGTAAAATGTAGTCATTTAAACCACCAATAATCCTAGTCCCATTCGTAGCAATCACAACGGTTTACGTCACAATCGACTAACAAACACTCTCACCAAATAACTGTTTTTACTCTGCCATTTTTTATTCACTTTTCAATATCTATACGACCTTCACGTCTGTTTCTTTTTGTTTTAAGGTTCATCATCATTATCTTCATGTTTTTACGTCTTCCTTCCCAATTTAACATTGCGCTGTTTCACTCCTTTTTTCCTTTTTCAGCCTTACTCATCCTCTCTTTGTCTTATAACCTTTCTCTGTCTCAATCCGCTTTTTCCCATGTTTTCTTCCTCTTCCTCTCCTCCTCCTCCTCTTTTATTTTATCCTAATCTTACTGTTTTCTGATTTACCATCTTCTTCTTCTTCTTCTTCCACTTTTTCTTTCACTTCTTCTTCTTATTATTATTATTATTCCACTTTTTCTTCCACTTCTTCACTCTTCTTCTTCTTCTCTTTCTTCTTCCACTTTTTCTTCCACTTCTTCACTTTTCTTCTTCTTCTTCTTCTTCTTCTTCTTCTTCTTCTTCTTCTTCTATTTTGAGCTTGTTTTCCATCTGTCAGACTTTTCTTCCTCCTCCCATCTTCCACCTTCCATAACTGCTTTTATTCTTTTTGCTTATTTTTTTCTCTACCTTTCCAAAATGCTTTTATCTTCCTATTTCTTTCTTTCTTTCTTTCTTTCTTTCTTTCCTTCCTTCTTTTTTTCTTTCTTTACTTACTTACATAACTTTGTGGTCAATTGAAATTGTATTGTTTAGATACCGTTGTTGTTAATAAAGTCATTAACTGAGTTTTGTGTGCTTTCCTTTAATATAAACCGAAGATTCATTAATATGAACGAAATGATATCTATATCGTCACTGTTTTTCTATTCTATGTACCTATTGTGTAAAAAAAAAAAACAAGTTTCTTATGCGCGGCTACTGGAATTCTCAATATTAATATGAAGGAGAACACAAGATTAAAAAAAAATGGCTGAAATGAAACGAAATCTCACACTCGATCAAATGAAAGCGTGAGGATATTTATTCAACTACACCGGTTTTGACAAATGTCCTACTCACCAAACACTCCGTGAGAAGCAGACATTATTTCGCGAGATTAGCACACTAAAAACAGCAAGACAGTCCTACCTGCAAGTGACGAGCACGTATAACCATGTACAGTTGTCCCTTCTTATCCGCCAATGATATGTTCCAAGACCCCCAATGGATACGAGAAATCGTGGATAATACTAAACCTATATAAACTGAATTGCTCAAAAAAGAAGTACTCTGAATGGTTTTCCACCTCTAAAGAAAGGAACTCAGCTTGATAAGGTAGGTGTTAAGTGAAAGGTAAAGAAGTAGTATAGCTGTGGCAACGGAGTGGTGGCGGCGATGAGACGCGGTTAGGATTTAATATGCTTGACAAAGGAATATTTGTTGGCACTGTCTCTCCGAAGTGGGGTGGGGAGCAACTGCTCTAGGTTTTTCTTGGGTATCAGGAGCAAGGGTATAAAAGGGATATATGAATTTCAAGCAGGCATCAGCGGCACGTGCAAATTGCAGGCGATGCAACAACGGAACACCCGAAAGAATAACAAGAAAATCCACGCATCGAAGTCGGACATCAAACCAGGTGCAAATCTAATGTTAGTGCTACTCAACCCATCAGTCAACACATGGTAAAAGCTACGCTGCTATAGAGTGGCTTTGTAGTCATCAAAGGAACCCGGGAGAGACGGTGTGGCCATTGAACCGAAAATCTTTGCACCCGAAATCTGTCCATATTCGTTGTTTCGGCACAATTGTCAGACCATCAGGAGTGCGTTTAAGCATGAAACAGTCGCCGCTGTGTGTTTACTTTAACGTCCACTTTTATATTTATATTTACACATGCTCTATCCCTTATATTGAGTACTTTGACCCATAAATATAGCACACCTTAAAACTATATTTTATCACACACACACACACACACACACACACACACATATATATATATATATATATATATATATATATATGTATAAAATAAACAATAAAATCCAAAATTATTTGGGATTTTATTGTTTATTAATTATTTGCTCTCTAATAATAAATATATTGAGCTCTTTTTATGGATCAGTTTTAATATTTTATATTACTAGTATCCACTTGGATTATATACCAACGGATTTGTTACCTTTACTATATATATATATGTGTGTGTGTGTGTGTGTGTGTGTGTGTGTGTGTGTGTGTGTGTGTGTGTGCGTTTATATATTGGATTGGATTTCCTACATTTTTCAACCGATTTCGACAAAACTTCACAGGACTACGTAAAATTACCTTGCGGTGGTTCTGACAGTACCAAAAATTGGAAAAACAAAATTGTTTTTGCACGAAATCAATTTGAAAACACAATTAAGAGGCACTAATGAAAGGGGGACTACTAATATCGAGTTATACTTATTAATATCGAGTTATCGAGTTATACTTATTATAAAACCCAGGTTGGTTGTTTGTGTGTGTGTGTTCGTTTATATATGGGATCGGATTTCCTACATTTTTCAACCGATTTCAACAAAATTTCACTTTTTATTTTTGGCAGGTAGTGTTTCTTATTGTCTTGCACACTTTTTCTTTATTTTTACATTCAGAATGCTTTAAAAATTCCATTTACAAGACAATTGTTTATAATAAAATTCTATTCAATTGGTAGATTCATAACGATTGAAAACAATGTTTTTGTTTGAGTTTGGGTTTGACCAATTCGTAAAAAAAAACAAAAAACAAAAAATAATTAAGACATGCGTGTCCGTCAACCTTAAACAATAATCTTTGTCAATTTTATTTTTCAGTCTTTATGATGGTCGATACTTAATCTATCTCTTACTGTTACATCCCCGGGCAACGCCGGGCTCTACTGCTAGTTTATGAATTCACATTTCTTTTTCTATAAATTGGTAAATGATAAATACAGCATTGTATTACAAGGTGCCTCACAAAAAAACAAATCAGGAAGTTTTAGATTGACTAAATGATGAAAAAGAAATTAACTAACATAGTGTTAATATGGTTAACAATCTTTTAGCCATTTCTTGTTCCAGGATGCTGTAGTTATCAAATTTTCAACGTGTAGTGATTATTCTATTTAAGAAAGAACAACCAATTTGGAGACTGAAAAAATGTCAAGAAAGTTCTTTAATTTCAAGACCATATGTAACATTTGTTTTTGTTCCGTTTTAAGCTACTAAATTTCTATCCCTTGCTTTTGTTTCAAATAGCTATAAGAAAAATTCCAACAATTAAATAAACTATATCAAATTTCCTGTTTTTTTTTTTTTTTTTTTTTTTTTGTGGGGGGTACCCTGTAGTTTCAATACAATCGGATTAGTGTTTAGAATGTTGTAAATATAAAATTATTCTTGCAATAATCAGGTAGTCGGCCGACTACTTGATGATTGCATAAAAACGCATGTAACTTTTAGTCGTGACCAGTCACTGTTCACCGGGAATTTATTTAGAAATATATCCAAATAAGTTTGGTTAAAAAGAACAGACAAGGCTTGACGATTTAATTTTTTTAATCGTTTAACCCCCAAACAAAGCGAAAATCCCGCTAGAATACAGGGGGTGGCTACAGGGAGTGAAAGAGAAAGTCCAAAAGAACAAGAAGACTGAGAATGAGGAAGATTGAGGAAAGGACAAAAAGTGAACGGGGTTCCAAAAGACAGAAGATGACGATTGACGTCGCATTTATTTTTTGAAGATTGTACTTAGAGAAACAAGAAAACGGAAGGGAGTCCAACATCTGGGAAGTGCGAGAAAAGAAACTGTTACAGTAAAAGTGGGGTTTACATCTAGCTAGTTCAAAAGTAAAACGTTGAGACCTACTTGCCAATCTAGCACGTTTAAATTCATGTAGTCGGGCCACCAGGGAAAAAAAACTCATCCGAGCAATTGCCATAAAAATACTTGTAGAACAGACAGAGGGAAGCCACGTCACGTCTGTAAGAAAGTGACTGGAGATGAGATGCCTGGTCAGGATCGATTGTATTCCAGCTCCTTCTCTGGATTTTGTCAAGAATCTCGAGATGTACAGCAGGAGCACCAGACCAGATATGACAACAGTATTTAATACATAGATGAATGGTAGATTTATAAATGTGATGATGGATTCTGACGAGAAAAAACTTTTGGCACAACACAGTCCTCACAGCAAACGTAGCCATTGACTTGATATAGTTAGTCCACTTCATATCAGTGGAAAACGTGAGGCCAAGAAGGTGTAAAGTATTGCGCTCCTGGATTTCAGCATCAGCCATCCTGATGGTAAGCAGAAAAGGTTCTTTTTGGTGATTAAATGAAAACTATTTTGTTTGGGAGGCGTTGAAATTTAGAAGCTACTTCTTGCCCCAGTTAATCGCTGAATGAAGGTTGTTTTTTTAAAGGAGTTGCCAGGTTAACTTTATTGGATTTGCTACTAAGGCAGGAGTAAATGGTAATATCATCCGCATAAATAACTTGTTGGCAACTGTTTTTTATTAAACTTTTCCAACTTTCGGATAAGATGTTAATTATTATGGCCGAAGTTTTCGATAAATTGTCCGAAGTTCATATTTTGTTATTTTTGTTCAAGTACTTTCGACTGTCCAGTCATCATCAAGAACCGAATTGGTGTCTGTGTGGTACTTTTAATTCCTTTGTCTTCACCTTGGTATTCATTAGGACGTCGGGCGTTTGAAAAGGTCTAACATGAATTAATGTGTAATTGCTATTAAACAGAAATACCTCGTCAGTACTTTTTAATTAAAGTTGTTTGGATTAATACTTAATGACAAAATATACCTTATTCAAATATATAGAGAGGGAAAAAACAACAATAACAAAAAATTGTAATATGAGCTATGGTAAAAAAATGATAACCGTGACATTAGGTTTATAAGTCCCAAAAATACACTCAACAATGTCCCCAAGGGCAGTGAATAAAAGCGTTAGTTGATTGATCCAAAAGGGACTTGTCCCAAAGAGTTGTGAGGTCAATCTCTGACCACAGCAGAGGAAACAAAAACTTGGAGTGTTGAATTATCAATGGGAATTAGCTAAAACCGAGATATCTACCCCCAAAGAAGGCATGGCACGTGGAACTAGAACAATCTACCCCGTGGACTAAATAAAGGGTTCGATCGAAATTCTAACAAATAAACCTGAAGAAGGCCGAAGCGTACATTGGCCGAAACATCGTGAATGTGGCAATAAAGAAAAGTACAACAGTCCGAACAAATAGTATATATATATATATATATATAGTACTTGAGATGAATTAGTGCGTTTTTATTATTGCGGTACAAAACGGCAATTTTTTTGTCCCAGCCTGATATAAACAAAAATGTACATGAACGCTCGAGTAATCAAATGTTGAAATCTCTGTCTGTTAATCTGCAATTACACTGTAAATGTCTAATACCTGTACACATGCATGTGAATACATAACAACTGCACACATGCAGACACTCACGAAGACGCTTAATTCCAAAGAAAATAAAATAGGCAAAAAAATACAATGTTTCTCACATTAAACGCAGACGTTTGAGTAACAATATCGCCAATGTAAATAAAACAGAGACTCAAAAAAGCATAATGGCGTAAGCACATTTTTTCCCCTTTCTTTTATATATTTTTTAATATTACTCATTATTATGGCCAATGATTTTATCGCATAATTTTTCAATTTTATAGAAAGACAAACAATGAATAAACAGTAGTGTATCCGCATAAGTAAGCAATTTTAAATGACCAATGAAAATTGCTTGACTCTATTTTCTCTCGTGACAGTCCGCGGAGGTTTAAAATGCTTCGGAGACTCATACGATAGGGACGATTCACACAAACAAAACATACACAGAACTAGACTGGAGGCTGTGGTAAATGTTTCTGGTGGATTTTGAATGTTTCACAAAGATGATGATAAAAAAATGTAAACAAATTTAAACCATAAAATTAATGTTTTTCTCTTCAAAATTACGAGAGTTGATGGGTAAGTAAGGTCTCCAATCCTATGAAACAAGTTTTAAACCAGGTAGAATAATGAAACTGGTAATAAAATAAAGGAAATTTATTTCTCTTCAAAATTACGAGGATTCATTGATAAGTAAGGTGTCCAATCCTATAAAACAAGTTTTAGACGAAACAGAATAATAAAACTGGTATGAAAATAATAAGAATTTATTTCACTTCAAAATTACGAGGGTGGATTAAGGTCACCATTCCTATAAAACTATTTTTAGGCTAGATAGAATAATGAAACTGGTATCAAAATGGAGGGAATTTATTTCTCTTCAGAATTACAGGGGTTCATTGATGAGTAAAGTCTCGAATCCTATAAAAATATTTTCAGACAAGACAGAATAGTAACACTGGTATCAAAATGAAGTCAATTTATTTCTTTTTAGAATTACGAGGGTGGAATGATAAGCAAGGTGGCCAATCCTATAAAACAAGCTTTAAATCAGATAGAATAATGAAATTGGTATTAAAATGAAGGAAATTTATTTCTCTTCAAAATAACCAGGGTTGATTGATCAGTAAGGTCTCGAATCCTATAAAACAACTTTTAGATCAGATAGAATAATGAAACTGATATCAAAATGAAGGGAAGTTGTCTCTCTTCAAAATTGCCGGGGTTGACCGATAAGTAATATCGCCAATAGTATAAAACCCGTTTTAGAGCAGATAGAATAATGAAACTGGTATCAAATTGAAGGGATTTTTTTCTCTTTACAATCACGAAGTTTGATTGATCAATAAGGCCTCCAATCGTTCAAACAACTTTTAAACCAGAGAGGATAATGAAACTGGTATCAAAACGAGGTCAATTTATTTCTCTTCAAAATTTTGAGGGTTGATTTCACAGAAAGGTTTCCAACCCTATAAAACAACTTTTAGACGAGATACCATAATGAAACATGTTTTAACCTAGATAGAATAATGAAACTGATATGAAAATGTTGGTTATATATATATATATATATATATATATATATAATAAAAAGGCTTAAACACTTAAAATAAATTATGACCATGGAATATTAGTGTTTAAGCCTTTTTATTATATCCTTACTCTGTCCTGGACATTGAGTTCTACCTGGATTCTATCATCTTGGAATTTTTTTTATACAAATATATATGTATGTATATATATATATTTATATATTTTGCATATGTATGTGCATATTTACCACTAATATTATATATATATATATATATATATATATATATATATATATATATATATATATATATATATATATATATATATATATATATATATTATTTCAACAAACAACTCTTGACAATTCAAACAACGTTTTTAAGTCAGGCCACAGCTATTCCTGATTGTGTTTCTTATCGGTCTACACAGAAAACCGACAGACACAGGTGGAATTCTGTGATATCCGATTACAGGTAAAGTGATTGAATCTCCAGCTACTGTGTGATATATCGGTAATGTGTGTTCCTTAATATGTATCGCAACGAAAGGAATTCTTGAACAAAATATTCTATCTCACCAACTATCAGTTCCTAATTTTTCAACCCGCCATGTTATATACGAACAACTGATGAGATCAAAGTTAAAAGAAAATTTAAAAGCTATTTAGATACGCGGACGAGTTCATGGTTTCTCTTTCCTGTGTGTATTCACTTAGAATAAACGTCCTCAGCGTTTAAATAGGTAATTTCGTTTCACATATGACTGAAACTTATCATACTTACACACACACACACACACACATATATATATATATGAAAATTTTTCTCCGATTAAACAGTAGAGAAGACAATATTTATGAATAAAAATGACAATAGGAAAACTGGTAATTGCTGACGCGTTTCGTCCAATGTGGACTTTATCAAAGCAAAATACGAAATGAATTTAATTGAACAAGGTAAATAATAAAAACAAAAATTGCATTTCTCTACATTCCAGTTGCTAGGAACATTCTGTTTTTTTTTTTTGTTTTTTTTGTTCAATTAAATTCATTTCTTATTTTACTTTGATAAAGTCCACATTGGACGAAACGCATCAGCAATTACTAGTTTTCCTATTGTCATTTTTATTCATAAATACATATATATATATATATATATATATATATATATAATATTCTAATATTCATCGCTTCTGACCGAAGTTTTTTTGTTGTTTTTTTTAATAAATGGAGTCAATTTATCGAGACGAAAGGAAAAGGGAGAGGGAAAAAGAAAAGGAAAAACATGAGTCGATAGGGTGAGAAGAAATGATTTTTTCTTTAAGGACTGAACAAGTTAAAATACAGGGTAAGGAAGGAAGCGAGTGATCAGGTTTAAAATAGACATTGAATTGTCTGATATTCATGTCATTTTAACACGTTATTTCCACTGGTAAATAAGGTGAGATTAATACTAGGTGACATATGTTTTACATAAAGAGTTTCTCTGATAGCGAGATGTTTTGAGATACAGGATTCTGAATAGTGACATTTCAACGCGCCTTTGTATATGATTCGTTTTGGATTGCGAATTTTAAATATTAAAAGTAACAATGGAGAAAAATTATATACATTTTCGTCATTTGGTGTTCCTTTCGTTTCATTAAAAAAATGCTGTACAAACAACAAAAAAATATGTGCCGTTTAAGGAGATGGTGCCATAGCTGAGAGTACTGTAAGTGTTTCGCTAGGTTTATAATTAAAGATTTTGATCCAGAAGACCGGGAAAGTTCGGACAGGCCTGTAGAAAAACAATGAATGACAGATCTATTAATTTATTATTCAAACCTAAGACTGATATTGCCCGATCAAGATAATTTTTTTTATCATCGATCTTCTTTGATATGGTTTCATCGAAAAACTGATCACGTAACAGGATTTACATCACCTTCTTTTTGACAGTAATTTTGAAGATGTCTCCATTCATCCATGTTATACTTAAATGTCTTTATTGGCTATAATCTTGAAAAAGACGCCTTCCAAAAGCTAAGCAAATATTAAGAAAACGTGAAATTTTGTTAAATACAAAAAGTGTACTGAACTGTTATATAGTATCAGTCCTCCTATATGGCAGTAAATGCTGGACAATCTCTGCAAAGATGAAGAAGAAACTTAAGCCGATAGAAATGTGGTTCTACAGAAGGATGCTGAGAATACCATGGACTGAACATGTGAGTAGCGAGAACGTTTTTAAAGAGAATGGAAACAAAAAGCACACTTTTACTTAGAATCAGAAAGAGGCCGTTGAAATTTCTCAAAATGAGGAAAGATTACTTGGAGAACCTAACATTCACAGGTCATGAAAGAACTGTTTCATGATATTAATCCATATAATATCCTACAATTTCTTAAAGAAATCAATCTGTATTCTAAAATATAACATCAACAAAACTACAACATAAAACACACATGTCACCGCCTCTAGTAATGATGTCCATACAAACATGTATATGCACAAAAGCTGAGTATCATCTACCATGTATTCAAACGTGAAAGCAGAATAACATATATTATATTTTTGTTACTTCAATGAGTAAATTAACATTTCGTCACGTGGAGGAGTTAGAGATAAAATAATTTTCTACGATATGTCTCAAAAGAGGTGTTTGTGTGTGTGCGCATGCGCTAGTATGAAGCATTTTAATATAGCCCCTCACCCAGGCACATATTTGTGCATGCACACTCCGAAGCAATCGGGTAAACAAACGTGAAACCTTTGCGTTAGAGTCGATATCTGCAACGGAGTATTTTCATATTTTCCAAAGGGTTTATTCAGTTAGCGTACACACTTACACAGAGAGAAAAACTACGTAAACGAACAACTTAGTAATTTATAAAAGAAACAAGTATGAATTGACTGAAGACATAGATAGATAGAAGATAGATAGATAGATAGATAGATAGATAGATAGATAGATAGATAGATAGATAGATATGAATACAATTAGATAGATAGATAGAATCTGATTTAGATAGAGAAGAATATAATGAGATAGATAGATAGATAGATAGATAGATAGATAGATAGATAGATAGATATTAATAGAATGAGATAAATATGAATAGAATGAGATAGATAGATACATAGATAGATAGATAGATAGATAGATAGATAGATAGATAGACAGCGTTTGTATATTTAAATTACGCCCCGCCCTACCCCAGTCTCTTTTGCTTTTCTTTTCGTCCCTTGTCATTTCTCAGTTGTTTTCGTGCAGATTCACTTAATGCGATTATCGATGAGAAAATAAAATAAAAAGAAAATCATTTTTAAATCTTTTGCCTTTCATTCCATGAAAATGGTAAACACCTCTAAGCGGAAAGTCTTTTTTTTATCCCAATATTCGAAAAACCTGATGTCATTTCAGAACGACGAACTCGATATCATTTCCATGTCTCTGAGTGCGTGTTTTCTGAGTGGACGTTTTCGATTTTTGCCACGACTGAAGACGACAACCTGCCATGCCTGCTCCAGTCTATCGTAGATTTCCTCATTAGTCGATATAAATATAAGGTGTTTTCCCAGAACTGTGAGTAGTATCCGCAAACTGAATGCAACTGCCTCATTTTAGGCAGTAATTTTTGTAATGATAATGTTAATTCTAACCGTTTCTTTAAATGGCATTCAGTACATAGCAGTTAGTGCTATTCCAATTACGCTTTTCGTCGCGCCCTGGCCATCGGGCTATGATCAAAGTGTAGTATCTGTCCTCCTAATCACTATTGCTAATGGTAATATTAGCTGTTTCCTTATAAGGAATCATTTGTTACTCATTGCTGGACATCCAGTGCTCCTCAAGTAACGCTTTTTTTTTCGCTCCTTGGCCGTCGGGCTATGATCAAAGTGTAGTATCTGTTCTCATCTCTATTGCTAATGTTGATATTAACCGTTTCCTTATAAGGAGATTTTCATTGACAAAGCAAACAAGTCTACTTTCGGTTGAAATTTATAAAATCTTTCTATTAAAACATTTTTTCAGGAAAATAGGTTTCGAAATTCAGTAACTGTTATTGCTCTTTTCAGTATTGATGGGGGTGTACTTACTAACTTATTCTTCAATGTAGTGTGTAAAGTCAACATCTTCATACATGTGCTATCCATTTTAGTTGTTGCTTTTGCTGAAAGTCCCCAAATGATGAGGTCTCCGTTATTTGGCACAGTGCTTTGTTTAGGATTCTATAGCGCCAATCCACGATGTTTGAAACAGGATGGTCCTTGCAAAGGCCTACGGGTTTCATTCAAGCATCAAGTGACTGCTTCGAAAAAGACGGTGGAAAGTAGGTATTCGGGTAGATAATTTATTAATGATCCAGTACTTCGAAAATGTGAATAAGACTTCGTATATGTGTATACGCATGAAATATATATATATATATATGTATATATATTGCTAGGTCAGCTGCTAAAAAGGTTGGTTCACTGTATCTTGCGAGGTAATTTTCTCTCCAGAATCTATCATACATTTCTATAAGTCTAGTATTAGTCCATGCTTAGACTATTGCTGCCACATATTGTCCAGTAGCCCTGCCATTTACCTTGAGCTCCTTGATAAGATCCAAAGAAAAGTCAGCAATATTATCGGCCCTGATCTGGCAGTTCGGCTTCAGTCACTTTCCCACCTCCTTAATGCAGCTTTTCTTTGGCTTTTTTTTTTTAAATAAATATTTTCATGGTAATTGTTCGGATGAGCTCTTCGCTATGGTACCTAGACTTCATGAATTTAAGAGCAGTACTAGACTGTCGAGATCTCCTCATTTTACAGTTGAGCTGGCTAAAATTATATGCTAATGGTTTCTTTTCTCACACTACTTCCCTGTAAAACTTTCTTCTGGTTCCATGCTTCCAAGCTAACTTTAATAGACAAAAATTAAAATCCAATGTCAATCGCTACCTACTCTCCTCCTGATTCCTCTTTTCTCTTCTCGCTCATTAATAATCCTTCTGTTTCTAATTCTTCTACACCCAGTAACTCCTTGTGTCTTAGTGGCTTTACTGCCTTGCTTTTGGAACTCCATTCCGACTCCATGCATTCCAGCCAACAGAAATCTTGAAAAATATAAATGCAATGTCAATCGCTATCTACAGTCCTCCTAATTACTCTTTTCTCTTCTCGCTCATTATTGATGTTTCTATTCCTAATTTTTCACACCGAGTAACCCCATGTGTCTTAGTGGCTTTACTACCTTATTTGCGGTGATTATATTATTTTGTAAGTGGTAAAAACGTGCGTTAAAACCAAATTGATGGCGCCGTTTCCAAATCCATATTCAGAATTTTTATCGCACGTCATGCGATGCAAGTACAACATATTTACGTTCAAGGTAAATCTTTTATTAATAAACCATTAGCATCTACTTGAGCCGGCAACCTGGGATTCATTTGTAAGAGATGTAAAGAACTTTCTTGGGTCGAGACTGAAAAATACGCCGATTTAACAATATGCGAATAGCGTATTAAAGAATTTATTGATAGCCATTTCTTAAAATATTAACTCTATACAAGGCCCAGGAACCACTCATGGTGAAGGTTTACTGAAGGCGGTTGCTATGTAAGCAGTAAGTGTTAAGTGGCGCAGTTTGTAAGGATATGTAGAAATGATAAGGGTTAACTCTAGACTTGAATTAGGATTGCAGTGGTCGGGAAAGCACTCGGTAGAGGTTTTTGAGAACAAGCTATCCGGGTTGATCTTCTTACTAATGGAAAATGAAGGCAATGAGGCTAGTTCGCTTCAGTGTAAGAGCGTGGCCGGTCTCAGCTGAATTTTAGGGATAATGGAACTAAGGAATGTAGCTCGTCTGAACACTTTCCATGGAAACAGCGATAGAATAACAAGAGTCTTGCAACGTTTCGTCTGCGGAGAAATGGGTGGTAGGGTGGAAAATAATTAATCACCTAAACACTTTTGAACATCTATCAAGACTAGAACATGAAGAGTGTGCAGCTCCAACCCGGATGTTCAGTACTCAGTTTTCGGTTTTCTTTTTTTTTTTATCGACCCTAGTCGGAATAACCGAGTCAATGCGAACGATTCTTTCTTTAGCAGTATAGTATGTGCTACATACAGTTTTGAAATCAGAATTAATTTCTCCTACAGTGGCTATGATAAGTTTTTAGCCACCCTTAATTACAGCAATTTTGGCTTCTGTAATAACGTATTTTCTTCTTTTTTTTCAGACAATACCATGTTAATAACAAACTACTCAAATCTATGAATGATAGTTGACTTATATTTTGCAATGAAAGTCTCCGGAAGTAAGGAAATTGGTGAATTTCAACAAGGACAAATAATAGGATGGCAACAGTGAGGCTAGTCAAATAAAGAAATTACTAGGTTTTTCCAGGTTAATCATCAAACATTTAATAATATTGTCAAGAAATTTAATGAAGAAGGCCATTGTCGTGTGGAACAACGTTCAGGAAACCAAGCATTGTGTCTGAGCGAACGAAAAGGGCACTGAAGAGGGAAGTCATCAGAAACCGTCGTCAGAACGTCAAAGATGTCGCCAACAGCATGCAAATGTCGCTATATCCGGTGAGAAAGTCTATGGAAGAGCTAAGAACAGTTTCAAGAAAGAATCCTTTGATTTCAGAGGTTAACAGGAATCTTCGTATGAACTGGGCGAGAGAATTCGAGAGCAAAGATTATGAATTTTGGCAGTCTGTAAAGTAAATTCTGCCAATATTCAAATTCGAGAAAGGTTTATGTTTGGAGAAATCAGAATGAGACTTGGATCATTGAATGTCTGCAGGCAACCGTGAAACATGGAGGGATTGGAGTAATGGTGTGGGGCGCTGTCTAGTTTGGATGGAAATCTGAGCTGATTGTTGATGAGTGGTTTAATGGTTCAAAATACTGTCAAATATTAGAGAAAGGACTACACCCACTATTTGAAATCAATCAGATTGGCAAGAATGTCTACCTTTATCAAGAAGATGGAGCGCCATGTCATGCGACTAAAGTAGCAATGGCCTGGAAGGAATTGCAAGGAATCAAGTCACTGCCATGGGTAGACTAAAGTCCTGATATGAATCCAATAGAACACGTTTGGGAGCACGTCCAACGAAAACTTCGAGGGCGTGCAACCAAAATCAAGCCAGTGGCAACCCTTCAAGAAACATTGCTAAAGGAGTGGTAAAATATGAATCAGACGATTGTTGATAATCCATGAAAAATCAAATACAAACACTGAAACTAGCAAATAGAGAACCTACACTATACCAGTTCCAAATACTGTTTATTTACGTTGAGTAGGGATTACGTAATTGCATTTTGAAATTGGATGTAGTTTATTCCTCCTGGCTAAAACCTTTTCTTAGGCCATTGTATACCGGTTGTTACCCAAGGCAATAAAACCCAGTATACCTTGCTATTCACCCATAGCTTGGGGGGGGGAGAAGAGGATTGCTATATTTCCCAAGGGTATGCAGAAGTGGTTAAGCACTTTACCTCCCATGATCTACTCTCTGACAAACAACATGGTTTCCGCTGTGCCCGGTCGACCTCTGACGTGCTTACGGCCATAACTGAATTTGTATGCTAAACTCTTGATAATAACGGCGAAGCTCGTGCTGTGGCTCTAGATATATACGTTTGATAGGGTTTGGCATGCCAGCCTTCTACGTAAGCCTCAGGGATACGGTATTACAGGACGATTATTTGATTTAATACTGTCTAAATATTAAATTCGTCATTGCTGACAAAGTTAACTTGGCCGTTGGTCTCGAAAAGACCTCCAATCTGTGGCTGACTGAGGCAGGAAATGGCTGTTAAACTTTAATGCCTCCAAAACGAAACTGCTCTCATTTACTCACCACAGAGAAACCTCTCTGCCTCCTATGAGTATGGCTGATGCTCAACTTCACGAGAGCGTCTCTCTGGGCCTACTTGGTCTCATGTTTTTCACTGACCCGAGGTGGATGAACTACATTGAATCAATAGCTACATCTACTGCAAGGAAAGTTGTTTCTCTGTCGCGCCAGAAGGTTTTTCTCGTCTGAGTCCATCCTTCAAATCTGCAAATCTACTATTCATCCTTGCATTGAATACTGTTGCTATATATGGCCTGGTGCTCCCTCTGTTCATCTCGAGGTTCTCGACAAAATCCAAAGACGGACATACAATGTGATACGTCCTGACCTGGCATCTCGACTGCAGACACTTTCTCACAGACATGATGTGGCTTCCCTCTGTTTTTTCTATAAACATTTTCATGGTAACTGCTCTGACGAGCTATTTTCACTGGTACCCCAACTGCATGAATTTAAGCGGGCTACTAGATTGGCATCTCGGTCCTAACCTTTCACTGTTGAAACAGTTAAACATAACCGCATCTTCTACTCCAACAACTTCTTCTCTCGCACTTCCCGACAGTGAAACTCCCTTCCTCTTAATTGATTCCCTGATAACTGTTATGGGGTCCACCCCTTTTTCATACAAGTGGACTCGACCAGCGTTAACCCACTGCTTCCGTTAAATACCCAGAGTCAGTCAGAGTAGTCAGAGCAGAGATTGTGATTGAGTTGGAGGTAGAGTTATAGTGTGAGGTAACCGCTTGTAGAAGTCACAGTTACCAGTACGGAGACTCTAAGGAAGCCCTACTTCTAGACTGGATTTATGGACAATATATATATATATATATATATATATATATATATATATATATATATTATTGCTACTAACCAGCGTTTCTGGATTTACTAACCGTATTACCAATTGTATTATTGTGTAAATATATTTATTTGTTATATTTCATTCCTGCGTTTGTCATTCATTGGAGACCGGATTTCATCTCGGAATTCACAACAATAACTATAAACTTTAAATGTAACGTCAATCGGCATCTTCTGATGCCTGGATCTTGAGCCCCATCCATCTTTTTATCCTTTTCCCTAACACCCCTCTTTACACTTACTTTCACTCTCTGTAACCCCTTGCGTGCTAGTGGCACTCTCGCCTTGCTTGGGGTGAAATGCTTAAAAAAATTAGCACGTCAGTGAATGTAATGGATCCCACTAAAATTCAAATTCAGTTCTCCGATTTCTCAATCCGAGCCGCTATCCACCGCGCCTCTTTTAAAGGTAGAACGTAGCAGGAGTTAGATACCTACTGAAGACATCCGGGGAACTGACAATTCATCCACTTTCCTTAAATATAAATCATGTTTCTCATCTTCATCAAGGATCTCCTCGATGTCATTAATTTTCAACCAGGTATTTGTCGTAATTCGCTATGTATAATACGCTTTCATCCATAATACGCACCCTTAAAATTGTGCTGAAAGTGTGAGAAAATGCTTCTACTCACGCATAATACGCACTTCTTGTTTGGTAATCCAACCATATAAATTGTGCCTTTCAAATTTCATTACGGCCAGCGCTTCCTACTCTTATTAAAAAAAATGGTTTTAAACATAGAATAATAGTATTCTAATTTAGTTTTATGTTAATTTATTATAATTTTATTTTTCATTTGTAAGTATTGTTAGGTACATACAATTGTATCTGACATCCTTATGGGGTCGAAATCGCCGAATGTTAGTGTAAATTTTCGTATGTTAGTGGTGAGTAGTCATTTCCCAGCTGAAGTCGACCTATGAAACGGCAATTTTTTTAAAAAGATTGTAGCTATGCATAATACGCACCCTTAATTTTGCTTGTTATTTTTTAGAAAAATGCGTATTATACATGGGGAATTACGGTATTCAGTTGGCACTACTATTTACTCTTGTCTCAGTAGCAACTCTGACAGATCTGACAAAGTAAACCTGGCAACTATTATTTACATTATTTACATTGTACGGACTGTTGTCCTCATCTTTATTGTCATGTTCACAACGTTTCGGTCGTTGTACGCTCCTGGCTTCTTCAGGTGATTGGAATTTTGTACTGTCCTCAGAGACACATAGCCCAGTGGATAAAAGCGTTGGATGGATCCAGTGACTTGACCCAAAGAGTTGTGAGTTCAATACCTGGCTACGGCAGTGGTGAACAAAAAATTGGAGAGTTGAGTTAAAGGGGGATAACTGTGACATCCGGAAGAGACACGGCACGTGGAACTAGAATAATATACCCCGGTAGATGAAATAAAAGGTTCAGTTTGAAATTCGACTCACCTGAAAAAAGGCCAGGGCGTACAATGGCTGAAACGTCGTGAACATGACAATAAAGATGAGGACAAGCCGAACAATGTAAATAATGTAGATAATTACAATACCTCATCTCAAAAATATACCAGATACTGACAGCTGTTCTTGAAAAGGACCGTCAGTCAGTGGTTAACTGGGGCAAGACATGGCCGGTAAATTTTAGCGTCATCAAAACAAAACTGCTTTCATTTAAGCACCACAGCGAATCTTTTCTGCCTCTCATCAGCATGGCTTATTCAACACTCTACGCCTTCATGGCCTCACGTTTTCCTTTGACATGAAGTGAAGCGACTATATCGAATTAATTGCTACCCCTACTACAAGGAAAGTTGGTCTACTATGTCGTGCCAGAAATCTTTTCTCATCAGAATCAATTCTGCACATTTACAAATATTCCATTCATTCGTGCATTGAATATTATTGCCATATCTGGTCTGGTGCCCCTGACTTACTTCTAGATAATCATGACAAAATCCAAAGATGGATCTACAATGTAATCGATCCTGTTCTGACATCTCGACTTCAGTTACTTTCTCACCGACGGACGTGGATTCCCTCTGTCTTTTGTACAAATATTTTCATGGCAACTGAAGAGCTTTTTTCCTTGGTGTCCCGTCGGCACGAAATTAAGAGGTTCAGGACAACTCAACACCGCCGACTCAATACCGCCGACTGAGTGTCAGGACAACTCAGGACCGTGACACCTCAGGACCGAGACGACTCAGCACCAGAAAACCATAAGTTTTTTTCAGTGAAGTAAACTGATAAAACGTTACTAAGGAAACAATGATAAAAAAAAAAAGATTTAAAAAAAAAGGGGATTCCAAAAGATAGAAGATGGCGATCGATGTTACATTTAAATTCTTGGAGATTGTAGTTGAGTAGAATGTAAGAAGCTGGATGAAAGTTCCATAAGCGAGGAGTCAGTTATGCGCCATGCGATATACACGCTTAGGCGATCATGTATCTTTCGATACATGACTGACGAGGCAGATTTTTCCCGCAGTAGGTTGCCATTTCATTCTGTGGTAAACCAGTTGACATCCAAAGCTATAGAACCTGGTCTGTTCTGCTATTTAGAAGAGGATTCATAACTTTCACAAGGGTATCAGCACGTAAGTGAATTTAATGGATTCTACTGAAATTCGAACTCGGCTCTCTGATTCCTCAAACCGAGCCGCTATCCATTCCTCCACCATGCTCACCAAGCGAGAAGTACGAGAGAATAAACTATTAGAATAGAACTTACGTTTACACGTAGCAATTTCAACAGGAAAATTAATGAGACCTAATTGCCAAACTAGTGTTGCGCTTAAATTCATGAAGACGAAGTATCAAAGAGGAAAGTTCATCAGTCATTAAAATATTTACAGAAAAGAAACAGGGAAACTACTTTAATTTGGTGGGAAATTGAAACTGAGCTGCCAGATCAAGATCAATGACATTTCAGATTCTTCTTTAGAATTTGTCAAGAATCTCTAGATACATAGAAGAAGCACCAGGCCACAACAATATTTAACACACGAACGAATGACATACCATATTTGCCGGCGTCAAAGAGGCAGTTTTTTGGAGGTTTTTTTCCTGAAATAAATCTCGAACATTTGCTGCGGGTCCTTGAGGACGAAGTTTAGGTTTTCTGTAGGCCTATACTAACCCCAAAGGATGGTTGAAGCTTATGAATTCAGTTTTAGAGACATTGGCATAGAGACCAACATCGTTATCAGCATTTTCTAGATGATGTAGGAAAACTATGACATTGGTGTCTTCAGTGATAGCCAAGTCATCAGCATAGTTAATATCGATCAACTTTTTTTTTTTTTTTTGTGGGATGATATCAACTTTGGAGACATCGTGATAAAATAAAACCTAGATGACGATGTTTAGCCAGTTTTAATGTCTTTTCCTTTGATTTAAATTGTGTAAATAAGTAATTTCTTTTGTTAACAACATGAATTAGTTGTCGTTTGTTTTAAATTTCATATTTTGTGTTTACTTTTTTTTTTAATCGCACTCATATCAGTTTGCCAGATTTGTGCGAGACAAATGTTCCAATAGTCGTTAAATATTCACTGAAAAACGTTCACACCTCGGAGCAAAAGGGGTAAGTTTCCGCAACAAGATTTGCCCATATTAGAGGCAAAAGGGACAAAGGAAGGCAATCGATCAGCTTGGGTGGTGATTTTCTAATCTTGGCCAGTATGGGGCACCCAGTGAGGGTCGAAATGACTGCTCGGTCGTAATTCTTCTAGCGAGACAAATTTGCTGACGATTACACCACGTCGAGGTGCATCTGTCGAACTTGGATGAATGAATGGCGAAACATGGATGGAGAATGATAAAGAGGCAAACGATCTGCAAGGGTTGTGAAGAGCTACAACTGCCCACATCCTTATCGAACACGGCACATGGAAGAAACCAACAGCCGCCATTTTGTAAAGACGCCATATGTAAAAACTTCGGATCATTACATGAAGTGAAACACACCCATTTTGCAGACGATTGTTTGAAGTTGTAAACCGTTCCCTTTCAAGAACCGTACGCTAGAATTCATGATAAACTCGTCTGATTCATACGATTAAATGTCATTGTTCAGAAGGGACATTATGTAAAGTCGGTCGCATAATTTATGCTCACAAGAAAACTATACCGTCGGGATTCCAATCGGCTTTTATAAATCTATTTGTCATAGTAACTACATATTTTTTTCATTCTCCTCTCAGAGGCTGGAAGATTCCACAACCTGGTGCCATCTAATCTGAGTAACAGTTATTTCGTGCTATGAGTTCGATCCTTATAGATTCCTCGTGGAATTACGAAGGCTAGTAAACATGTAAACATGTAAACATTTATTTACTCTTTGCAGTAGAAATGACGGCATATATGAAATTAGTGTTTATTTAAATCGTTACTGCAGTTACAAAATTTCCCCAGGTGAGTTTTTAAATACATTTTTACGCCCTAACTCAATTCAATTTAGTAGATATATAAAACAATGGATAAATATTAGGGGGCATTTTTAATTACCCATTAAATCTCGCGTATCGTGCGACCCCCAAATTTTCACTTATAAAAAATGATTTTATCATGTATCTCCTGTATTATGCGAGAGGCCAAATTACAACAGACTAACCTCATTTTTTTATTTCTTTACCCTATCTTCTCGTTATATAAGTTAAAAACGGAAACGAGAATGATAAAAGCATCGTTGCGTAAAAGTGTACAGCTATAAACAGCAAAACGAGAAACAGCTAAACATCTTATAAACGTAAACAATGCAAAAGATGCATATTCGCTATATTTGTATTTTATAATACGATACTAATATGTGAATATTACATGCATTATTATTGAATACAGTTAAGTAAAACATCAATTTTATCAAAATTAAATACAGCTGTACTTTTTCACAACTGTAAATGGATATAAAGGCATAATCAGCAGTACATACGCTAATTTTATACCTCATGTGGGATGCGACCCTCGTAAAATTAGCTTCAAAATTACGTCTTCAAAAGTTGCATGATACGCGAGTATATACAGTGGGCTATGATAAGTTTTTAGCCACTCTTAATTACAGCACTTTTGGCTTGTGTAATAATGTATCTTCTTTTTTTTTTCAGACCATACCGTGTTAGTATCAAGCTACTCTAATCTATGAACGATAGTTGACTTATATTTTGCAATGAAATTTCGCGGAAGTAAGAAAGTTGATGAATTTCAACGAGGGCAAATAATAGGATGGCATCAGTGTGGAAAGTCAAATAGAGAAATTGTTAGGTTTTTTCCAGGTTAATCATCAAACGCTTAATAATATTGCCAAGAAATTTAATGAAGAAGGCCATTGTCATGTGGAACAACGTTGAGGAAACCAAGCATTGTGCCTGAGCGAACGAAAAGGGCACTGAAGAGGAAAGACATCAAAAACCGTCGTCAGAACGTCAAAGATGTCGCCAACAGCATGCAAATGTCGCTATATCCGGTGAGAAAGTCTCTGAAAGAGCTAGGATATCAAAGAAAAGTTACAAGAAAGAAGCCCTTGATTTTAGAGGTTAACCAGGAACATTCGTATGGAGTGGACGAGAGAATTCGATAGCAATGATTATGAATTTTGGCAGTATGTAATTTGGTCAGATGAAAGTAAATTCTGCTAGTGTTTGAATTTGGTCGGATAAAAGTATATTCGAATTCGAGACAGGTTTATGTTTGGAGAAATCAGAATGAGACTTAGAACATTGAATGTGTGCAGGCTACCGTGAAACATGGAGGGATTGGAGTAATGGTGTGGGGTGCTCTCTGGTTTAGATGGAAATATGAGCTGATTGCTGTTGATGAGTGGTTTAATGATCCAAAATGCTGTTCCCACTATCTGAAACCAATCAGATTGACAACAATGTCTACCTTTATCAAGAAGATGGAGCGCCATATCATGCGAGTAAAGTAGCAAAAGCCTGGAAGGAATCGCAAGGAATCAAGTCACTGCCATGGGTAGACTTGTCGGAGTTAACTCCTCCTTCAGTTCATTAACCCTTTCACCAGGGGTCTCTCTTCCCTGGCTATAAATAGCCGCTGACGCTTCGCCTCTATCTCTTCTTCCTTCAGGCCTGTGCGCTGACACCTTGAGGTAAATCTCTCTTTTTTCCTCGGGATTTCAGCTATCAACCTCGAAATGTAGGCGCTAACAAGGGATAGCGTGGAAACACGCTAAGCACAATACACATACACGCACATACAGAATATTCACACACGCACGCACGCACATACAGAATATTCCCATACACTTCATCCTTTGTACTCTTTCCATGTATTGTAACTTGTTATTAATATATATTTGTATATACATATATTATCGGTCTTGTGTTTTGTTTCCTTTCTTTGCCTTCTTCTTTGGACTTAATCAAAGTCCAACCTTTTTATGTAGTTGGGCCCGGCGAGCAGGAGTATCTGAACCTTACATGCGCTTCTTCTACGTCTGACTTCTATCAACAACATAACAGCCACGGCCCTCTACAGACTAAAGTCCTGTTATAGTCCAATAGAGCACGTTTGGGAGAACCTTGACGAAAAACTTCGAGAGCGTACAACCAAAATCACGTCACTGATACCCCTTAAAGTAACATTGCTAAAGGAGTGGCAAAATATGGATCGGACGATTGTTGATCAAATCCATGAAAAATTGAATACAAGCACTGAAACTAGTAAATAGAGGACCTACTCTATACCAGTTCCAAATACTGTTTATTTATGTTGAGTAGGGATTACGTAATTAGAATTTGAAATTGAATGTAGTTTATTCCTCCTGGCTAAAACCTTTCTTAGGCCACTGTACGGTATATATTTTGGCGTCTTTCTCAAAGCATGTTTGAGGAAGGGAAACTTGAAATGTAAAAAAAAAGCCAACGAAAGCAAAGCGTAATTAAATTGACCCTGTTGAAGTACCACTGATATCATAATTGTAATGTGTTATTACTACCTAATAAATAGACCCTAAATAAAGAGTTATTTCCCCTTATCTATTTCCCTGTGTTTTTATCTCATCATCGTTGTCACTCTCTCTCCCCACTTTGAAAAACTTTAACGAAGTGAAGATAACTACAGAGCTGGGATAAAAAACACATATTTTATTTACAATAGGGACCGTGGAATTTAAAAGCTCCTAAGAATTAGACAAGGGTTAAAAACTCTTTATTTAGGGTCTCTTTTTTCAGACCAACTTAGCAAAAGTCATTATCAAAATCTGGTTGTTTCACAGGTCCATGGATATAACTCCGATCAGTCAGCGAATCAGGAAAATTCGAAATTTGAAACAGCAGTCCACCAACAGAGTCAGACCACAACTCCTGAGATCCCAGTTACAGGTGGAACTAGATCCAGTCAAAGAGGGGGGAAACCTCCATGATATCTTAAAGACTACATTACTTGAACTCTGCATGTGACCAATGTCAAGTATGCTTGAAACTACAAGTGGAGAAGTGTAATGTATTATTACCACCTAAAAAAAAAGGACCATACATAAAGAATTATTGCCCCTTATCTATTTCCTAGAAGCTTTCAGTCCCAATATCCCCCGTTGTAAATAAAACCCGTGTTTTTATTCCAGCTCCGTATCATCACTTCATTACAAGTTTTTTTCAAAGTTGGGAGAGAGAGCGGAGGATAGAGAAAATGTGTATGTCTGTGCGCACGCGCAAACGTGACAATAGTAGGGAGAAAGCAAGTCGCTGAGAATTAGTTCCTTCATTACTGCTATGCATTACCCCGTTCGTCAATTGTGATCCGAAATAAGAGTTTGTTTTATTTACTTCAGCGCTGTTTTTTTTTTTTTATATATTCTCTTCTCACGAGACTACTACAGTGTCACATGACTACATATGTAAGGGGAAATAATCCCCCTACCTTCGCCACTCATCGTTTTTTTTTTATTCATGTGTTTATCTGAATGTATGTATTTATATAATAATGTTTTTTATTTCCTTTACAAAAGTTAGAAGGATTTCAAGCTTACAGTGATGGCTACAGGCGAGCCTCTCAATCCATTATCTAGCGTGGTGAGTTCGATCCCAATGTAGACCGTTCTACAAGACAAATCTAAATAGTAAATATGTAGTTTGTATGTCTTTACTGTTTCCGATCCACACCAGGTGCCACGAGTTGTGGTCTTGCACAAGACGAAGCAATACTTAACTAGCGTCTTACTGCATTGCTACATAGCGGAATAAGGAGCTCTTTTCCCTGGTGGGGGTCATAGTTGGACCCATGGAGACAAAAGGCAATTTCTTCTAGATCCTCTAAATACATACTGGTTTAATTAAGCATAGTAAATATTAGATAGATAGATAGATAGATAGATAGATAGATAGATAGATAGATAGATAGATATTCAAAGACTGACATAGATAGATAGATAGATAGATAGATAGATAGATAGATAGATAGATAGATAGATAGATAGATATTCAAATACTGACATAGACACATAGATAGATATACAAAGACTGATAGATAGATAGATAGATAGATAGATAGATAGATAGATACAAATAGAGGTAGATAAAAAGAAACAGAATTAGATATGAATAGAATGACATAGATAGAAACTGATTGAGATAGATCGATAAATAGAAAAAAAAAACAGATTTAGATAGATAGATAGATAGATAGATAGATAGATAGATAGATAAAACTACTTGAACTATGTTGGTGGAATTTACACCATGTTAACTTTTAACGCCATTTATTGAAACTTAATGCAATTAGCGCGTATATATCTCATACAATCACAGCAAAGGAGACATTAATTTAAAGAATGTATAAAAATATTTCTGCTGCAGTCGTTTTCTCTAAACCGTTTGTTTAATAAATTAAATCTTGTTAAATTCGAGTAGCCACTAAAATAACGCCTAAAGTGATAAAATTCTGTCGGATTAATAAAAAAAATTCATTCTAATATATATATATATATATATATATATATATATATATATATATGTGTGTGTGTGTGTGTGTGTGTATGTATATTAGAATGAATTTTTACAAGTATATATATATATATATATATATATATATATATATGTATATTAGAATGAATTTTTACAAGTATATATTTATATATATATATATATATATATATATATATATATATATATATATATATTTGTATTTTTAAACAGCAATCCTTCGTTTATGCATGGTTTATTAAATACGACAGACAAGATACTACGGTTAAGCTTTTTATTTCATTTTTCTTGTGTTCGAACAAGAGTTTTCTTTTCTGGACAAAGAGTGTGTAAAACTGTTCAAATGTTTTATACTTCCAAGTGCTTTCGGCTATACCTTTAGCCATTATCAAGGATGATTCAATTTTTCAGCTTAATTAAGTGTGTGCAATATGTGTATGTTTTAGTTCGTTATAGAGATGAACCCCTTTTAGTGTGATATAGAGATGAACTACTTGTACCCTGACATTCTGCTGCATGATGTGTTTAATAAGCGCACAAGAACTTGAACAGCAAGGCAATAGAATACTAATATCATCAGTAGAATGTATACAGTGAGCCTTGGAGACACAGAAAAATTTCATTTGCGAATGTTGTTGCTGCATACTTCAGGCGAGTTACTGATAAACAGACTGATTACTAATACTGTGATTGAATCTACAGATAAGAAGAGAAGAGGTAAGGTAACCCAAAACTCCTTCAGTATCTGTCTATATTTCTGAGATGAGGTATTATGTACACTATTTACATTATTAGGACTATTGTCCTCATCTTTGTCGCCATATGTATTACAACATTTCGGCCGTTGTACGCTCAGGCCTTCTTCAGATGGTTGGAATGTCGAACTGAACCCTTTATTTCGCTCACTGGGGTAGACTGTTCTAGTTCCACGTGCCATGTTTAATGGATGTCAGTTATCTCCTGTTAATTCCCCTCTGCAAGTTCTCCACTACCTTAACCGAGTATTGAACTCACACTCTATCCACTGTGTCATATGTCTTTGAGGACATATATTACAACGTTTCGGCCTTCTTCAGGTGGTTAGAATGTTGAACTGAACCCTTTATTTCGCTGGGGTAAACTGTTCTAGTTCCACGTGCCATGTCTAATGGATGCCAGTTATCAGTAATCTGTTAATTCCCCTCTCCAAGTTCTCCACCACCTTAGCCAGGTATTGAACTTGGGTTCTGTTGCTGGATCTAACTAACGCCTTTCTCCACTGTGCTATATGTCCTCAAGGACACATGCACTAGGCAGTTGTGGTAAAATTTATATGTTTAATACCATAATTTTATATCTGCGAAGGAACAACTTCAACCTGTGCAGTGGTGTTTGGACAGGCATTGCCTCTACACTACTGTCAGGTGGAAAGACTATCCATAGTTAGTTCAATTCTTTCCGGGGTGGTAGCACCTGTTAGGGTCACAGCTGTGGGCAAATAGTGAATCCCACCCCAAACAAAAATGAAATCTCTAAGAAACTAAAAATACATTTTTATAAAATAAATGTCAACAATACATTTATGTAGTGAAATTACCAGTAATACATTATAAAAAATGTCCAATACATTTCTGTAGTAAAATTGAAGACATGGTTTACATTGTCAAAAAAATTGAAATTAAACTTGTAAAAAAAGCAATTTCCTATGATTAATTTCATTTCTTGTAAGGAGAAAAAAGTTTTCAAGCCTTGCTTGATTTTGTAATATTTGGCTTTAAAAATACAGTTAAGTAATTAAAATTTAATCAGAAAATAATGTCATACTCTTCAGTTAATTACAAATTTTTGGATTTTCATGTTTAGATCAAATGACCCCCTACTGGTTGATATGCCACTAAACAAAAACAACAAACTAACAAACAGTTACTTTTTCTTAATAGCAAAGGAATTTTAACAAATGTCTTTCAAAGCAACACTTCATATAAATCAACAAAATAAATTTATTTACTTCAAAAAGTTAGCAATTCAAGATTTTCAAAGGTCGAAGTAGGTTGTTTCGTTAGGCGAAGCAGCTTTTCTAGATCCTTATGACAAATATTCAGATTTCTCAAATATGAGATAATTACTCACAGGTTTAGAAAGGGTACCTGAATTAGATAAACTCATAAATTTAGAAAAAAATTCTTCGTAAAGAGAATTCTTATATATTTAAGGGGTATTCTTCTTCTTCTTCTTCTTCTTCTTCTTCTTTAACAACAACAACAATAGCAGTATTAGTAGTAATAGCAGAAACAGTCTTTTATCATCCTGGGTAACAGCTTTCCTCGGGTAGTCGAATCCTTTCTCAGCAGTAGCCGCAATGGATATTACACCCCAAAATTCTTAATAATTAAAAGTTTTCTCAAGCGGATGGTCTATTTCTTTTTGCAGATGACTCACTTTACACGCCTGAGACGGTCAATCCTTTGAGAAAAATCAGCAGCAGGCTTTACAAGCCTGAGACAGTCAAACCTTTCTACCCAGACAATAGATTTTTTTTCGCCCGAGTAGTATATTCCTTTCTGACTTTGCGACCAAAATTTTTCCTCTAACATAGCAAACAAGTGACTCCAACCCGATCAAAACCCAAGTTCTTAGAGTGGGGGGGGGGCGTATATATTTTATTGGTGAAAAACTCGAGTATCATTACCCAATCAAATTGCGCTGGTTTGCAATTCAAATTTGGTTGGTTTGAGCATCACTTTTGTAAATCTTCATTACATAATGATTTAATCGCCTGGCTTCATTTTGGCGAACATTTATCGCATCAATTTGCAGCCTCTTTATTTTTTTTCAGATCTTTAAACATTAATTTTTATGCATTTTTTTTTTTCTCTTAAAGCATCTGGTTTCATTTTGGTGGATCTTTCTCAAAGAAACCGTTTGAGTAACATTATAATGGTTTAATTAATGTTTCATCCAATATTATCTTTTTTGCAAAAAATAATTTTTATATTAATTTTTAGACATTCCGACATTTTTTAGTATCTCATACAATATTAATAATTTTTGTTAAAATAATTTCTATATTCATTTTTACACAATTTCAACATCTTAATTATTTTTCTCATAAAATTTTAATATTATTGTTCTTATTAAAACTATTTTTTCATATTGAACGCTTAAACAATAGTCTAATCAATTCTATCCTCATTGGAAACTTCATCATTGAACCTTGCACCAGACTCATTTAACCTGTGTAAATATTACTCATTTCCCTGTTCGGTTGGTGGGGTTGTGCTCATAATAACCGTAAAGGTTGACACGTAGAGACGAAATGACATCATCGCCATAACTCTTGATGCCATCGAGTTAAGTGCATGGCATTTCCGCTGGTAAAAAATTAATAAACGCAAAGTAAAATGTCATCCAAATGTAAATAGACAAAGAAGGCATGAAAGAAACAAAGAACAATCGGTTTTTAAACTTTCTCTTCAAGGTTAATTGTTTTGACGTTTCACTTATTCATAGAAACGCTAAAACAAACGACGCACATATTTCACGCATTCAAGCAACAATGGTCAGTTCCCAATGATCCCCGACTCTCCATCGCCGTCAGAACTAACGTGCTTATCCGGGTGTAGCGGCAAGTTCAAAGACCACCCACTATTTTTGTCCGTGGTTCAAACGCCGTGTAAGATGCATGGTCAGTGCGCTATCTCAGCAGGCGGATGAATACACGGAAATTGCTGCCCACTAAGAGTAGATTTTAATCTTATCTTGTTAAACGTCCGCAGGGAGATAATTACTAACACAAAAGGACAGTACAGTCGCTTAGCAATTTGTTGGGGTTTTTTTTATTCAATCGATGCTTCTGTATTTTTTTTTTTAATTTCCTGGCTCTTTAATGTATACTGGTGTTTCTCAACCATCTTTTTAACTTCAGGATGCGCTTATAGAATAACTAATACTCCGGGGCGTACTTTTCGTACATTGAATCCTGTCACTGGATCTAACTAACGCCTTTATCCACTGTGCTATGTCTCCTCAAGGACACATGGCACAGTGGATATGGCGGCAAAGATGAAGACCATAGTCCGAATAATGTAAATAGTGCCCAAAACTCCTGTTTCTATGTAGATGCACTAGGAGGTTGTGGTAAAATGTATATGTTTAATACCATCATTTCATATCTGCGAAGGAACAACTTCAACCTGTGCAGTGGTGTTTGGACAGGCATTGCCTGTACACTACTGTCAAGTGGAAAGACTATCCATAGTTAGTTCAATTCTTTCCGGGGTGGTAGCACCTGTTAGGGTCACAGCTGTGGGCAAATAGTGAACCCCACCCCCAAACAAAAATGAAAACTCTAAGAAACTAAAAATACATTTTTATAAAATGAATATCAACAATGCATTTATGTAGTGAATTTACCAGTAATACATTATAAAAAATGTCCAATACATTTCTGTAGTAAAATTGAAGACATGGCTTACATTGTCAAAAAAATTGAAATTAAACTTGTAAAAAAAGCAATTTCCTATGATTAATTTCATTTCTTGTAAGGAGAAAATAGTTTTCAAGCCATGTTTGATTTTGTAATATTTGGCTTTAAAGATGCAGTTAAGTAATTAAAATTTAATCAGAAAATAATGTCATACTCTTCATTTAATTACAAATTTTTTGTGTAAATGTTGCCATATCAGGTCTGGCTTCTGCTGTACATCTTGAGATTCTTGACAAAATCTAAAGAAAGTTCTCTAATGTAATCGATCCTGACCAGGCATTAGGACTTCAATCGCTTTCCCACCGACGTGACGTGCATTCTCTCTTTCTTTTCTGCAAATAATTTCATGGTAACTGCTCTGACGATCTTCTTTCCCTAGTACCCCGTATACATGAATTTAAGCGTGCTACTAGATTGGCATCTAGGTCCAACCATTCTACTATTGAAATAGCTAGATTCAACCACCACTTCTACTCTAACAGTTTTTCTCGCACTTCCGATCTGTGGAACTCCCTTCGGTTTTCTTGCTTCCCTGATAACTTCAAAAATTTTTAATGCAATGTAAATTTCCATCTTCTGTCTTTTTGAGTCCCGTTCATCTTTTGTCCTTTCATCAATCCTCTCTATTCTCAGTCTTCTCTTTCACTTTCACTCCATGTATCCCCCTGCGTAATAGTGGAATTAACTCCTTGCCTTGGGTGAAATGATTTATAAAATATGTATGTAAATATAAAAATAAGGGAAATATGAGTCTTGAAATTTGAAAATAATACAATAATAAATAATAAAATTTCTATTGAAATATGCATTTACTTTTAAGACATGACACTGCATCTTTCTCTGTATCTGTCTGTCTCTCTTTCTCTTTCCCTGTACACATCTGTTTCTTTCTCTCTCTTTCAGTCAGTCTCTCTGTTTCTGTCTCTCTCTCAAGGTCTCTCTCTCTCTCTCTCTCTCTGTTCCCAAATTCTGATGTTTGGCCACTGTCTGTTTCTGTCTGTCTGTCTGTCTGTCTGTCTGTCTCTCTCTCTCTCTCTCTGTTTCCAAATTCTGATGTTTGGCCACTGTCTGTCTGTCTGTCTGTCTGTCTCTCTCTCTCTCTCTCTCTCTCTCTCTGTTTTTCGCAAATTCTGATGTTTGGCCACTCTCTCTCTCTCTCTCTCTCTCTCACTCTCTCTCTCTGTTCCCAAATTCTGATGTTTGGCCACTGTCTGTCTGTCTGTCTGTCTGTCTCTCTCTCTCTCTCTCTCTGTTCCCAAATTTTGATGTTTGGACACTGTCTGTCTCTCTGTCTCTGTCTCTGTCTCTGTCTCTCTATGTTCCCAAATTCTGATGTTTGGCCACTGTCTGTCTGTCTGTCTGTCTCTCTCTCTCTCTCTCTCTTTCTCTCTCTGTTTCTGTCTGTCAGTCTGTATGTCTCTCCCTCTCTCTCTGTTCCCAAATTCTGATGTTTGGACACTGTCTGTCTCCCCCTCTCTCTCTCTCTCTCTCTCTCTCTCTCTCTCTCTGTTCCCAAATTCTGATGTTTGGCCACTGTCTGTCTCCCCCCCCCACCCTCTCTCTCTCTCTCTCTCTCTGTTCCCAAATTCTGATGTTTGACCATTTAGTCTTTTGCAGTGTTTCTCAACATATTTTACTTTTGGGTGCACTTGTGGAACATCTAAAACTCTAAGTCACTCTTTAAATTTTAATAAGAAACAATTACTGATGAAATTTGAAAACAGGAAAATTATAAAGAAGTCTCCTGAAATACGCATTTATTTTTAAAACTTTATTTGATTACTTAAACATTCTTTTCTTTCCTGCCAGGGAGCGCATATTTTTCTTAAATAAGATTTCACGAATATTCAGGCCGGTAGACAAAAATAAATAAATATACTGTTTAATAAATAAACAGAGCGTCTACTAAAATATGTGCATCCACTAAAATAATGTTTAAAGTAATAAAATCTGTCGGATTAATAAATAAAAATATATCACTTTTTTAGAAAATGCATTAAATTGTATATTTAAGTATGCTTATGCGAAACCAGGAGGTACGGTGGAGTAATGTATAGCGGCTCGGATTGAGAAATCGGAGAGCCGAGTTCGAATTCCACTCGAATCCATTACGTTCATTTACGTGATAATACCCTTGGAAAATCCTCTTCCTCTCCCATAGTTATGGGTAAATAGTTGGAAGGCAACTGGTCTACTGTAGAATGAAATGGCAACCAACTGCGGTAAAAAATCTTCCTCGTCAGTCATGTATCGAAAGATACATGATCTCCTAAGCGTGTATTACGCATGGCAAATAACTGATACCGTTAGAAAAGATTATCCACTTCTTAAAGATTAAGGAATTTAACATCCAGTTTGAAATATTTTTATTCTAATCATCGCTTTTAAAAAAAATAATAAACATTGTCATGGGAGTGCAGGTAGTTAAAAACGCGGTGAGATGGGAAAAACCGTCCTTTTCGCACTGCGGGCACGTTTCTCCATGTTTGCCAAAACTTGCTCGTTCCTCACATGTTCTGTCCATGTTATACTCAGCATCCTTCTGTAGGACCATATCCGTTGACTCAAGTCTTCTCTTCATCTGTGAGGAAATTTTTGCGGCATTCACTTCCTTGATATTCCATAACTGTTCAGCACTCTGTTTCTAACAATAATTTCTTCTTTCTTAATACTTTGTTTTTCGGGAAGGCATCTTTTCTTGGCCAGTGTTCCAATGTGTCTTCGGATTTCGGTGTCACATTTTCCGTCCTCTCTTAAAGTACTTCCCAAATATTCAAATTTCTGTACTTGCTTAATTTTAACATCTCCAATTCGTAAGTCGAATCTTGGGATGTCCCTCTTCGCAACAGCCATTTATTTTATTTTCTGGTGTTTAAGCCTTTATTTCCGCCTTTATTTATGACCTTGTCTAGGAGTTTCTACAGTTTACTATCTGTGCATACCATAAAGAAGGCCTAGAGAATTTAACACACACAAGGCATATTGAAAGTAAGAGGATAAAACAGTGAGTAATCTATTTAACGTATTTATTTGTTTAAACGGCGCATGATCTGTCTAACGAGCTTGTGTAAATGTTTGGTAGAACAGAGTTTAAGAGAGACAGCAGAAAGGTAACATTGACTAAGAGCTACAAAGGAGAGGAAATTGTGGAGAGCCATGGTCCGCCAACGTGCTAAATGATCACGGTGCATAGAAAAAAAATTTAGGATGATATATTCGTTATTGCAATTAAACGTCGACGGCCATTGGGCATATAATGAGGAAGGACGGCTCGGAGAATTTGAAACTCACAGGATATATTAAAAGCAAGAGGAATAGACGAAAACAGCACATAACCTACCTAATGAGCTTGTGTAAATGGGTGGCAGAATAGGTATTAGGAGTGATAGCAAAAAGACAGAATTTACTAAGAGCTACAAAAGACAGGAAAATGTGGAGAGCCATGATCAGCAACGTCCTGAAGAGACATGGCGCATAGAGGAAGAATAAGACTAAAATGTTGCTGTGGTGAGCACAATATTGTTTGTAATTTCTTTCTTGCCCCAATCGTCACTCGCATAAATATCCACAACTCTCATAAAATATCTATACAATAAACTGGCCACCCCACCAAATCACTATGGCTTGATATTATTATTAGCAGAATTATTATTATTATTAGTAGTAGTAGTAGTAGTAGTAGTAGTAGTAGTAATATCTGGTTGATTTCAACTAAATATATTTTGAACGCAATTGTATGCCTTCAACTACAGATAAAATGTATTGTTGATCATTTTCCTTTAAAAATGTATTGGTCATTTTAATATAAATGTGTATCAGTTATTTTTTTATATAAAAATGTATTGTTAGTATTTTTACTATAAAAATGTATTGCTAGTCATTTTGCTTTAAAAATGTATTGGTCATTTTAATATAAATGTGTATCAGTCATTTTTTATATAAAATGTATTGTTGGTATTTTTACTATAAAAATGTATTGTTGGTAATTTTATAATAAATATGTATCGAGGGTAATTTTTGTATATAAAATATACTGCTGGTATTTTTACTATAAAATACATTTTATACTTTCATAGCGAGAAGAAGGGACTAAGCATGAACTACAAGAATACAGAATGCATGGTCATCAGTAAAAGGATGAACCCAAAATGCCATTTGCAGGTGGGGAACACTAGAATCAAGCAGGTGCGGAAGTTTAAATATCTGGGAAGTGTTTTGTCAGAGGACGGCAAGTGCGACACCAAGATCCGTAGACGTATTGGGATAGCCAAGGACACATTCCAAAAGCTGGGCAGAGTATTGCAAGACAGTAGAATCTTTGGTAACAAAAAAAAATGAATATTGAATTGTTACGTTACATCTGTCCTCCTATACGGTAGCGAATGTTGGACAGTCTCCTCGAAGATGAAGGAAAGACTAGAAGCGACGGAGATGTGGTCTACAGAAGGATGCTGAAGATATTATGGACCGAGCGTGTGAACAACGATGAGGTTTTGGAGAGGATGCAAACAAGGAGGAGGCTTATACTTAACATCAGGAAAAAGCATCTGAAGTTTCTGGGACATGTAATGAGAAAGGAGGGCCTGGAGAATCTGATACTCACAGGTCGAATAGAGGGAAAGAGAGACAAGGGAAAGCAATGCATGACATACCTGGCGGGCTTAAGCAAGTGGATGACAGAACGTGGTCTGTGGGAGGTGGCAGAGAGACGAAACTTATTGAAAGCTACAAGGGATAGGGGGAAGCAGAGAGCCATGATCGCCTACGTCCTGAAAGGACATGGCACATAAAAAGAAGAAAAGAAGTGTTGAATGGGGTTTACTATTTGCTCATAGCTGGGACCCTAACAGGTCAGGGTGGATATGGGAATAACAGTATTTAAGAGGTGGTTCTACAATCCACAAAACCTCCAATCTCCCGATCACAGGCCTTGCTGCTGGATGTAGTTTATCGTTATACCGAGGACTAGAAAGATTTATTAGTAGTAGTAGTATTACAAATAGTAGCAGGAGGAGGAGTCTCAGGTTGTTGTTGTTTTTTTATACGTTTTTAGTTTACAAAAGCGCTCATTATTATTATTATTATTATTATTATTATTATTATTAGAGGGTACTTGACAACTTGGTTGTACTGGTGAACTTCACTCGACAAACATCATCATCTAGGTTTTACTTTATCACCAAAAGTCTCAAGTCGTTATCCTGCAAAAAAAGTCGACCGATATGGACGATGCCAGCTATCACTGCAAACACCAATGCCACAGTTCTCCTACATCATCTAGAAAATGCTGCTAACGATGTTGGACTCTATGTCAATGCCTCTAAAACTGAATTCATAAGCTTCAACCAGCAAAACTCAATACAAACTGCCTCAAGTGAACCAATAAAATCTGTTGAATCTTTTACATAGCTAGAAAGCAAAATAAATTCATTTGAAAAGGATGTGAAAATTCGCATAGCTAAAGCTTGAGCCGCTTTGAATACAATGAATATAATCTGGAAATCTGATCTACCAGATAACCTCAAACGGAGATACTTTCGCGCCACTGTAAACGACGTTTTAATGCATGGTACCATTCCTTGGATGTTAACTAAAATCCTAGTCTAAACTTGATGGAACCTACACACGGATGCTGAGAGTTATACTTAACATCTCTTGGGGACACCATCCAACTAAAACACAGCTCTATGGCTCCATCCATGATATTTCTACTATTTTACACGAACACTGAATGAGCTTTGCAGAAATTTGCTGGCGAAGAAAACAAGAAGTCGCGAGTGATCTGCAAGCCATGGCGCAAGACAGGTTGATCGCCTAGCAACCACTTACATTGACCAGCTATGTTATGACACAGAATGCCACCCTCATGACCTTCCCACCTTGATGCAGAATCGTGTTGGTTGATGTGATAGACTCCTGAATGTCCGATATAGCTCGACCAAATAAATAATAAACTTGACCATAGCTATAATAATCAAGATCGGAATTTTAAAAAAGTGAAATATACTCATAATTCCTCATGTCAAAGATCAAAAATGCCCATGACGATTTCTTTTTACGTAGATTATATTTCACAGGTCAGCGTGAAGGCAAGGAGAAGGGAAAACAGTTCATGACCTCACCAACGAGCTTTTGTAAATTGTTGGCACAACAGATATTAGGAGCGATAACAAAAGGACAAAATTTACTAAGAGCTACAAAGGACCAGAAATTGTGGAGGGCCATGATCACCAATGTCCTGAAGAAACACAGTACATGGAAGAAAAAGAAACGCATCAAATATCTCACAGGACAGATTGAAGGCAAAAAGACAGAAGAAAGCAGAGCTTAACCTTCCTAACGAGCTTATGGATGGCACAACAGGTATTAGGAGAGATAGCAAAAAGACAAAATTTATTTAGAGTTATAAAGGACAGGTAGTTGTGGAGAGTCATGATCGCCCACGTTCTGAAGGGACATGGCAATTTGTTTTATTATATAAAAAATAAGGAACAAAATGAAATATATCGTACAGCAAGATAGTTCTATACATCACAGGTACGCATCCCTACTTCTCAACATCGTCACCACCTCTTTGAATGGCAATGTTCCACCTACGAATGAGAGCAGGTATGATGAAGCCAATTCTTTACAGCAGTTTTCAATTCTTTATCATCACTATAACACCTGCCCCTCAGTGAATCTTTCGTTGGAAGAGATGGAAGTTTTAGTGAATGTTTACAGGAGTTTCTACTTCGGCAAAAAAGAACCCGATTAATGCTTCTGATGGACTATGATATGCCGAGGTAGTACGATCACGTAGCAGTGAGAGTGATAAAAGAAGTCAATCGAGAAGTGCGAGAAAACAAACTGTTAGCATAGAACTTATGGTTATATATACCAACTCAACTGTGAATTGATGACACTTTGCTGCCAATCGAGTACTGCGCTTAAATTCATAAAGTTTAGGTAACATAGGTACCAATTCTTCTGAAAATGAAAATGCAGGAATAATAATAATAATAATAATAATAATAATAATAACAAAATAATAATAATAATAATAACACTGTGTCTGCGAAATAGTACGATCATGTAGCAAAGCGGGTCTGGGATTATTATTTTCAAACAGATCGAGTTATTAAACACTGAAGACCAGATACAGTCGTCCTCAATATAATTGAAACTTAATGCCAAATAATAGTTGTGACCATATCTGCTGACTACATCTGGGAAGTGTTTGAACAAAGGACGAACATTCTCTTGCATTTATCTAGAATCTGGCAACTTCAGTTCAGAATAGTTGCTGATTTTTTCTATTTGGTTGCTATCATATTGTAGTCAGCAGATATGGTCACAACTATTATTTGGCATTAAGTTTCAATTATATTGAGGACGACTGTATCTGGTCTTCAGTGTTTAATAACTCGATCTGTTTGAAAATAATAATCCCAGACCCACTTTGCTACATGATCGTACTATTTCGCAGACACAGTGTTATTATTTTATTATTATTTTGTTATTATTATTATTATTATTATTATTATTATTATTCCTGCATTTTCATTTTCAGAAGAATTGGTACCTATGTTACCTAAACTTTATGAATTTAAGCGCAGTACTCGATTGGCAGCAAAGTGTCATCAATTCACAGTTGAGTTGGTATATATAACCATAAGTTCTATGCTAACAGTTTGTTTTCTCGCACTTCTCGATTGTGGAACATTCTTCCGGGCTCTTGCTTTCCAGTCAACTTTGATCTTCAAAAACTGAAATGCAATGTCAATCGTTATTTTCTGTCTTCTTAATTCTTCTTCTTTTAATGTCCTCTTTCCTTAATAGTAGTTTTCTCACTCAGTAACCACTTGCTTTTTAATGATTTGTCGCTCGGCTGCAGTCACTTTCCCCCGCTGAAAGGTTGCCTCTCTGTGTCTTGTCTATAAATACTGCCACGGTAATTGTTCGGATAATCTCTGACATGTGGAGTAATGGATAGCAGCTCAGATTGAGGAATCGGAGAGCTGAGTTCGAGTTACAGTCGAATCCATCACATTCACTTGGAAAAGGCATGAATCTTCTTCCCCCGCCCACCAACCTATGGGCAAATTGCAGGACAGACCAGGTTCTATAGCCTTAGATGGCAACTGGTCTACCGCAGAAAGAAATGGTAACTTACTGCGGGAAAAAAATCTGCCTCGTCAGTCATTTATCGAAAGATACATGACTGAATAAACGTCTATCACGCATGGCACATAACTGACTGACTAGATTAGCAACAACGCCTCATAAATTTACAGTTGAATTGACTAGATGTAACCGTAAGTTCCATGCTAACCGTTTCTTTCTCGCACTTCTCTCTTGTGGAATACTTCCGGCTTCATGTTTTCCAGCCAACTTTGAGCTTCAAAAATGTAAACGCAATGTAAATCATTATCTACTGTCTTCCTGATTATTCTTCTAAATATATTCTTAACTAGCAGCATGGCCCGGCGTTTCCCATGCTTGATTCAAAAATCGTACGACTCATACAGCAATCGCTATCACTTGACTTAAAATATTTTTGCCTTTCCTTGCCTTTAAAGGAGTGCCCTTTGCCGTGCTGATGTTGCTACGTGCCTTACTTCTTGCCTATCTCACACTGCGAATTTTTTCTAAGCTACATACTAAACATTAAATCTGTTACGAAAAAAGAACTAAACGAAATGAACACAAAACGATCAGCTTTAAAAAAGGACTCGTAACTGGAAAAACCGAATGAAAAAAGAATGTTAACAACAAATACTTTTCACACCCAACCCAGTTCTGCGGAATCAGAATCAACGTTGAGTTTAAGCAAGCGAATGAGCCAATTGGAGTAAAGTGCCATGCAGATTTAAATTTTTCCCACTTGTGACGAATACAGTTATCGATTTTTTTTGCATGATATCATGCTAGTTAACATTCGTGTCTGTCAGCTGTTGGCTCTCACGCTGGCCAATAGAATCTTCCTGCCTATTCGTGGCAGCCAGCTATAGGCTCTCACTCTGGCCAATAGAAAATGTCCGTAAACTACATGAAAACTGCCGTAGAAGCATGAAGAAATCGATTATTTCCATTATCAATGGGTGTTGGTAAATGCAAAGTCGGTCTTGGCCTTCCCGCTAACTTGGAGCATGTGCATGTAAATTTGGGTGCAAATCCGTCGAAAATTGCGGCCGTGCATTCGTTACACACACACACACACACACACACATCCTGCCTTTTATAGATAGAGATATTGTTTTCTGTTTTCTAATTCTTTCACGCCCACTCACCCTTTGTAACTTTGTGTCTCTACTGCTTTTTCAATGGGATGAATTCGATTTAAAAAAAAAAAAAAGATATTTGGTTGTCAATGCTGGAAATTAAATCATATCAATTCTGCTCAAATTTCTATCCCCATCCTCAGTATCTTCGCAAACACCCAACATCCTGTGTCCCGGGCAGTCTTCTTCGGATTTCCATTTTATTCAAAATCGAAGCTGTTTTTTGCTGTTGTTTTTTTAACGGTTCCTAGACTGGAAGCAACAGTAACGTGGTTCTACAGAAGGTTGCTGAGGATACCAATGACCGAATATGTGACCAATGGCGAAGTTCTAGAGAAAATGGAAACAAAAAGAAAACTTATAATTAACATCAGTAGAGACAGCTGAAACCTTTAGGCTACATAATGAGGAAGGAGGGCTTGGAAAATCTGATACTCACAGGACAGATTGAAGACAAGAAGGACAGAGGAAAACAACGCATAACATACTTAGTGAACTTGAGTAAATGGATGGCGGAACAGGGTTTGGGAGAAATAACAGAAAGACAAAAATTATTAAGAACGACGAAGGACAGGAAATTGTGGAGAGCCATGATTGCTTACGTCCTGAGGGAACACGGCACAGGAAGAAGAAGTGTGCCTATTTATGGGTACGATTTTAGTCCTTCTTTTCTATACCTTTATCGGCTCCCAAGAAAGGTCCTGATATTTTTCAATTAGTATTATTACTATTTCTAATCATTTATGTTAATAGGAGACCTGAATATATTAAAGACATATATAAGAATAACTATTGTTTTCCCCATTATTGTTCATCGGTTATAACGATTGATTCATTACGTACAGACAAAAGAGACGAAAATCTATATAACTATCAGTTTAACGCTGTCGGTTTTTATCATTTATAAGCATTGTGAATATTTAATGTCATTTTGGTTTGTTGCTAGTTGCCGTATGGGCAGAACTAAACTTTACGTCAGAGTTCGATCTCTCAAATTACAAAAAAGAACCCAACGCCAGTTGATGATTTGACAAAGGCCATAAATAATCTAGAGATTAACTGAAAAGACATTTTGTATTTTGGTCTGCGGTGTTCATACGCAGCTAGGATATCGTATAAATATATAATGGGAATTGGCAGGAAACGAAGTGTAGCCCGAGGTTTTCGGGGGCATCTTTATGAAAAATGAATGATAGAAAATGGAGTTCACGGCTGAGACTCAAAACGAGGCTAACAATTAATAAATTGATCTTAGCGTTCCGTAAAGTAAACTGTGGTTCAAATTTCATGCTTCCGACGGACCATGGCTATTACTTGGTGTGTAATACGTGAAGCATTGATAAAACAAAGCACATACCAACGCTTATAATTGATTGGTTGGTTGATTTGTTTTTTTTTACGGTTTATCAAAATTTTTTTTTTATTTAAAGTCAAAAAATATTTATAGATTGTAAGAATTTTTTTGGGAGATAACAATGATTTACTGACACAAGTCCGACTAATTAACCCATGGGGGGGGGAGAAGCAATAGAAGGGTATTTGCGCTCAATCGAATATAACGAACCCGACTGGAATTGGAATTTGACTCGACGATCTCCAATTCGGTGCCGTTATCCATTACACCGCCTGAAAATCCAAGCTGACAACACCTAGTATTCACAAGCGGTCACCCATCTAGGTACTGACCAGGATCAACGTTGTTTAACTTAGGTGATCGTACGAGAACCGATGTTTCAACGTGATATGGTCGTTTGTTTTGGTTTGTTTGCTTTGTTTTGTGGCATATTAACCTCAATGGGTTATTTAATGCTGAAAAGATTTTTATTTCTGGTAATATTTTCTTTTTTCAAATATTTATTGCTAGTACTATTTTTTTTAAGTATTTCTAGTATTAAAACCTCTTTGTACACTTTCATAGTGTTTTGAGTCAGGTTGTGGGGACAACTATTTGTCCATAGCTGGGATCCTAACAGGTGCTACCACCCCGAGTCAGAGTGGACCTGGGAACATCAGCAATTAAAAGGTGGTTCCACGCTCCTCAAAAACTCCTGATCAGAGGTTTTGCTGCTGGACGTAGTTTATCGTCTTACCCAAGACGCGGATGTAATTTATCGTCATACCCAGAACGGCAATATGGTCATTAGCCAAAAACGCTGATAGATAGATAGATAGATAGATAGATAGATAGATAGATAGATAGATAGATAGATATAAATACATGCATATTCACTAGGGTAGGCTAATTACAACCCCCTATTTTTCAAATCAAATTTGAACAAGGCCAGTAAGTTGTGGGTGTTAATGAGATATGAAGTGGTACTAAATCATAGATTCTAAGCAATTTTAAGAAACATATTATCAGTCTGCTTATCGCTTCGCTAGTTTCTTAGTTAGTCCAACCATTACGCCTTGCCAATACCTCACAAATAAAGGACTATTCCGTTTTGATTGCGTGGAAACATAGAAAAGACATAACGAAGACGCTATTTGGTTTCAATGAGAAAATGAAAGAAAGAAGGGAAAACAGAAGAGTCGATAGCACGTTTTTAACGTCAGTTTTAGTGAAAGTTGTCCAATTCAAATATTTTCATTTGTACCCCCTTATTTCTTAAAATAACGACAAGCATTCATATTTGTGATTTTTATTGGTATATTTTGTTAAAGTTGTTAAGCGCAAATATCTAATGATGAGATAGAGAAATTTCTACGGATACTTTATTGTCGTAGAACTCGCAAAGAGCTTATGAGCCATTAACGTAAAAGTCAGAAAATTCAAATTGGAAAACCGTAAAATTTTCACGGGTCTTTCTCGCCATATTATAATTCTGCTTGTTCCGTACTTAGCACGATTGTTAATCCCTCATAAATAATGGACTATTTCGTTTTGATCGCGAGGAAAGACGGAAAAGACAGAGACGCTGTTCGGTTTATATAAGAAAAAAAAAGAGAAAACAGAGGAGACGATAACACTCTCATGTTTATTAACGTCTGCTTCAGTGAAATAGAAAAACTTGTTAAATTCAAATTTCTTTTATTTGTACTCATTTACTGCTTAAAATTGCTGTTGCAATATTTTGTTTAAGGTATTAAGCAGAAATATATAATGTTGCAATCAGGGAATTTCCATGGGTGTTTTATAGACGAGGAATTCGCAAAGCGTCCATTAACTTCGAAAGAATTGATTCATCAGAAAATTCCAATAAGAAAACCGTAAAATTTTCACGGGTATTTCTAGTAATCAAAAATCGCCATTTACATCTTGCTATGACGTTTCTTCAATGTCGCTTAAACTTGGCAGAAACGTTTTTGTATACACGTCACGTCGTTCCGTGTAAGCTGATTAAAATGCATTAAAAAAGACCATTTTCGCAACATTTACTTAAAAATATGTGCTAATTCGTTTTTTTACGATTTATTACGCCATTTAGGGTTATTTAAAACCGAAACATATTTTGGATTATGAAATGGACAAAGTCCGACAATTATTTTAAGACATTTTTTATGTTTACACGTTCTTTTTATAGATACAAATATTTAAGTAAATGCTCTGTTTATAATAAACAGTATTAACGACATTTACCAGAGGATGCATATTTTCTATGAAATGTCGTTAATACTGTTTATTATAAATATATGTTTATTATAAACACAGCATTTACTTAAATATTTGTATCTATAAAAAGAACGTATAAACATAAAAAATGTCTTTAAAATATTTTGGATTGTCAATTTTGAGATTAACAATAATTTTTCCGGATTCTATTATTTAACTCATAGATGGGTGGAGGTGATGGATCCATACCTTTCCCAAAGCTAATTCCCAACTTAATCTAACGATTCTGAACTGGAATGCGAACTTAGCTCTCTGATTTCTCATTCTCTATCCATTGCACCACCTACACATCCCTGGAATTACAGAAAGAGCCGACCATTTTTCCAACATCATTAGCCATGGATCGTATGTATAAGTTTTCCTTGAGTGAACATGAGACCGAATAGATATTCAAAGCTGTGCGGATTATGCTAATAGAAATGTTTGTATGGATTCCCGTTTCTTATCAGGAATCCGAACGAGTAGAATTAATTTGGTTGCGTTTCCTCAGAATTAATTACTGATTTAATTTTCACCTCGCAGACACCGGTCTACTGCTCCTCTTTGGCTTCCAGTTAGTAAGCTCTAATAGCAATAAAAGTAAGAGCTTTGAGAATAGATAAGGTGCAACGGCACGGTGAGAGGTAAAGAGTTTCCAGATCAAATGTTGAACAGGAAAAAGTGATTAATGAGAGTCAAGGGACACCTGTAATGACAGGATGCCAAAAGTTTTCCACGCTGAAAGCCGTGAAGTTTAGTGCTAAACATTGAGAAGTGTCTCAGTTGACTTCTGTGGCTAAGAGATTGCCTTTTTTTTGTTTTGTTCTTTCTTTATCAAGATAAGTGGGCACGTGGCCGAGTGGTTACAACGTTCGCCTTCTGACAAAGAGACTGTATCTCACTATGGTTGATTTGTCAGGAAGGAGACGTCCTGATGTTATCGGACTGAAGGGTTCGATCCCAGCGTCAGGCACCTTTGGAAAGTGCCTGAAAACCAAACCACGGGTTGACCCAAGCCTTGTCAGTGAAAATGGGTAGACGTCGATAGCTGTGCTAACACGAAGTCACATGTCATCGTGGCCGAGGGCTTGAGCGTGCTGGCCTTGTTCAAATTGTTCATCACACTAGATAATACGCTCTTTCCCAGAAACTGTAACTAAGGTCTGCTCGGCATAGTTGCAGTATAAACTACAGGTGGGCTCTGTGTGTGTTGAATAAACACAACTGCGCCTAGAAGACAGGTATCCTCGAATACGAGTGGCCAGCTATACGTAAATAAAAAGACAGGGGAAATTATATTTATTCAACTTGTGTGGGAGGCGACTAATTGGAGATTTCCCATAACGAAGCAAAAACCTAAAAACTGAAGTGAATACTTAAAATACAAAGAATGAAAGAAAAATTCAAGTGTATATCAATAGACGCGAAGACACAACACAAGCATTTTTGGATTTAGCCGAACAGTAAAGAAGAAATCCTACAGGAAACATCAATATGATTGCTCGTCTCAGTCACTTCCAAACCAGAGTAACCTAGCTTCCCTGTGCCTCTTCTATGAATATTTTCAGGGGAATTGCTCAGATGAACTCTTCACTATGGTACCTAGACTTTAGGAATTTAAATGCAGTGCTAGATGGGCGGTGAGGTCTCATCAATTCGCACTTGAATTGGCTAGGTGTAACCGTAAGTTCTATGCTAAGAGTTTCTTCTCTTGCACTTCACGCATGTCGAACTCTCTTCCGGCTTCTTACTTCCCAGTCAACTTCGATCTTCAAAAATTTAAATGCAATGTCAATCGCTATCTACATTCTGCTCTTTCCCTAATATTTCTCTTTTTTTCTTGTTCTTACACATTCAGTAACCCCTTGTGTCTTAGTGGCTTTACTCACTTGCACGGGGTGATATGATTAAAAAAATCTACGCTATTTTAAATTCGTTGGCAACGATTTTCAATTAAGTACTGTTTTGTCGTGAAACTTAAACCCTGTTATATACCGTACATATGAACACTAATGGGTATGTCCTAATCCTCATAAATACGTTGGACACTATTGTAAGTCGAGGGCAATATGCTGTCTAAGTAGTCCACCGCTAGCAGTGGTTTACCTACTTCATGCCACTGGCGAGTATTGTATTTTGTTGATGTTATAAAGATTACCATTTCATTCCCAACCTTCGTTTTGGTTATTCCTCATTCAGTAACCCTCTCTAGGTTATAACTCTAAATTTAGTATCTCACCCAAGTCTTCTACTTACTCTTCTATGAGCCATGTCCCCTACAGGATGTCAGCAATCATGGCTCTCCACAGCTTCCTGTTTTTGTAGCTCTTTGTAAGATTTGTCTTGTCATCTAACTGCCCGTTCTACCAGCCATTTACACAAGCTTGTTATGTTAGTTACTCACTGATTTTCTCTGCCCCCTTTTGCCTTCAGTGTACCCTGTGAGTATCATATTCTCCAAGCCCTGAGAGTATCATATTCTCCAAGCCCTCTTTTCTCATTTTCTCCTAGAAATTTCAACTGCCTCTTTCTGATCTTAAGCAGCGGCATTTTTATTGTTTCTAGTTTCCTTAAAACGTTCTCACACGTTCATTCCTGAGTATTCTCAGCATCCTTCTGTAGAACCATATTTCCATTGCTGCAAGTCTTTGTCAACTGTGAGAAGATTGTGCAGCATTCAGTGTCATATAAAAAACCAATATTATATAATAGTTCAGCACTCTTTGTATCTAACGAACGACTATGTGTCAAGTTTAGTGCTGAAAAATGAAATACTTCAGATTAATAATATCTATAATATATAAAACTTATTTTACACATTTATAAGTCTACCATTCATTTGTGCATTGAATATTGCTGCCACATCTGGTCTGGTGCTTTTGTCATGCATTAAGAGATTCTTCATAAAATCCAAAGAAGAATTATGGTATTCCCAGCATCCTTCTGTAGTACCATATTTCTGTTGCTTCAAATCTCTTCTTCATCTGTGAAGAAACTGTCCAGCATTCATTGCCATATAAGTGGACAAATATTACATAACACTACAGAAATTGGTTTGAAGTTCAAAATTTTCCAGTTTCTTAATACTTTACTTACCTTCTCATTCTAGTAGTGAATCTAATATCTAATAGTCTAATCCTAAAATCTGCAATATATCATATGCCACATCAAAACTAGTTAATATTCTTTTATGATGCCATGCTTATGACTCGTATGATCTCCGAAGTTAAGCAACATACAGCCTGGTCAGTATCTAGAGGATGACTACTTAGAAAGGCCAGGTGCTGTAAGCTTGGATGTTCAGGTGGTGTAATGGTTCGAAATTGGAAATCGGAAATTCCAGTTTGGTTCTTTATATTCATTTATGCGCATATATCCTTGGGGAAAGTATGAATCCACCTTTTCTTCACTCCCAGCTATGGGTTAATTAGTTAGACATGTATCAATAAATCATTATTATCTCCAAAAAAATTCTTACAGTCTAAAACTATTTTCTCGGTTAAATAACCTGCAAAATATTGATAACCCATAAAAAACAATCGATTAATTTAAAATGCAATAAAAAAAATCAATCAATTTATAATGCCATGTCCTTTCAGGGCATAGGCAATCATGATTCTTCACAAATTCGTTTATTTAATGGTGAATTGCTATGACTAGTTGGGAAAGATAGTGGAGTAGTTTCCTGCTCAGTTTCCCATGTACACTATTTATATTATTCGGACAATGGTCCTCATCTTTGTCGCCAATTTTATTACGTTTCAGCCGTTGAATGCTCCGGCCTTTTTCAGGTTGTTGGAATGTCAAACTGAACCCTTTATTTCGCTCACTGGGGTAGACTGTTCTAGTTCCACGTGCCATGTTTTAATGGATGTCAGTTATCTGTTATCTCCTGTTAATTCTCCTCTCTAAATTATCCACTGCCTTAACCTGGTATTGAACTCACATTCTTTGGGTCCTGTTACTGGATCTAACTAACGCCTTGAGGACACATGGCACAGTGGATAAAGGCGTTGGTTAGATCCAGTGACAGGACCCAAAGAGTGTGAGTTCAATACCCGGTTAAGGCAGTGGAGAATTTGGAGAGGGGAATTAATAGGAGATAATTGATAACTGACATCCATTAAACACGGCACGTGGAACTAGAAAAGTCTACCCCAGTGAGCGAAATAAAGGGTTCAGTTCGACATTCCAACCACCTGAAGAAGGCTGGAGCGTACAACGGCCGAAACGCTATAATAAATATGGGTCCAAATAATATAAATAGTGTACATAATACCTCATCTCAGAAATAGAGACAGATACTGAAGGATCAGTTTCCTATAGTTTTCAATTTAGGATAGTCCTTGTAATATACTTTCTTCCAATCAAGGCTAGACAATCCAGTCTACACTGTTATTTAACCGAAATCTAGAAAGCAAGAATTGGGTTTGTACATTTCTCAAGAGCAATACTGCAAAAGTGAATGCATCAGACTAGACAGTAATTTGAACGTGGCATGCCACATCTACTTTCTGTGTTAATAACCATTATGCAAACCCAACATCTTAAGTTTTTATGATGACAATGAACACTCATTGCCACTTTTGGGATGTCAACAAATATTCGGTGTCACTTTCATAATGCACATTGTAGTAGAAACTTTGCAATTGCAGATACAACTTAGAGTAACACCGTTGAACAATACTGGTGTCAGACGCCTTTGAATATCACTCAGACTAATAGTACTTGCTTGATAATAATCATTGAAATAGTAATCTGTATAGTGCTCTGAATAAAGAAATAGTGTAAGGAACAGAGTAGAGAATAGTGGTTTGTATAGTGAGAGTAGAAATAGCAATCCAAATAGTAAAAGAGGATAGACTAGAAATGTAGATCAATGATGCGACTTCCTATATATTTGTTTCCTCTATGGTCACATGGTCTGTTTAATTCAATAATGGGATTGACTGTGTTTGCTCACTGGCGATTTATGCTCAAACTCAAGTGTCGGAAGTGATACTTTATTCCCATATAACAAAGGTAGAGCCTCTTATTATAACCATGGCACCATATCCTGATTTTGATCAAGGCACAGTTTGATTTACACTCCGATCCTAGGTAGAAAAGTGTAACAATCATACATACAAACAAGCAGAATAATACTATAGATGAGAAGAGCTGTGGATCGGACAGATACTATACTCTGATCCTAAGTAGAAAAGAGTAAGTCATAAATATAAACAAGCAGAATAATAGCACAGGTTATATGCACTGGAGATCGGACAGATATTACTCTGATCCTTGGTAGAAAAATGTAATAGTCATATATAAACCAAACAGAATAATATAGATCAGAATTGAATATCGATCAAAAGTTTTGGATATCGGACAGATGCTACATTCTGATCCTAAGTAGAAAACCATAATGGTCAAACATGTAAACAAGCAAAATAATAGTATAGATCAGAGTGTAGTATCTGTCCAATTCACAGATGTTTTGATCTACACATCTGCGAATTGGACAGATACTATACACTGAACCTTGGTAGAAAAGCATAATGGTCATACATACAAACAAGCAGAATAATAACATAGGTCAGAATAGCTAAGAATCAGGCAGATACTACACTCTGATCTAAGGCAAAAAAAAATTAGTAAAAGTCATATATAAAAAGTAAAATAATAATATAGATCAAAAGTGCTGGACATCGGACAAATACTACACTCTGATACTAAGTAGAAACCCGTAATGGTCATAAACAAATAAAAGTAAAATAATACTATAGATCAGAAAGGCTGGAGATTGGACGGATACTACACTCTGATCCTAGATAGAAAAGCATAATGGTCAAATATAAAAGCAATTACAATAATAGATGGTATTTATCAATTCACCCACAGGAATTGAATGCGGCACAAGGCCTTTTTAATGTGGGTATGTCCGAGCCCGTAGGCCCAGCCAAAAATAAAACCCATCTAAACCCGTCCAAGCGGGCTAGTTCCGTCAACCTCCCCCAACGAAACCCTACCCTTCGGCGGAGCTTCGTCAGGGTCCCTCTCTACAAGCAGAGAGTTCGACAGACACCCGACTCGGCAGCTCACAAAGCGCAGATACTACACTTTGATCCTAGCCACCGGGCCGAGCGGGTATTCTTTTTATAGATACAATTACAATAATAGATTAGATTCACAAACAGAAAGCATAACTCTTTCTAGATCATAAGTACCAGAGAACAGGCACAGAACCTACACTGTGATCTGAGGTAAAAAAAAAAAAATGAATTGGTTGTATATGCAAATAAGCTGAGTAATATTATAAATAATTCCATCTAATGATCTATTTGGAGCTGCAACAATCAATCTAGATCATAATCATTAAACTTTTAGAGTCAGTGACTGTATGTTTCATAAAAAAATAACGGACATGTTCAAACATGTTTTGTCATCAATCATTTATAAGAGTAGAAAACATTGTATTGAAATCTTATAAACTGACTATACACTGTTCATTTTTTATTATCATCAGGTAACTTTATCTGAGCCTGGTCACGCTTAATAAATTCCCAAGTCTTTTTTCATGCTTATTTCATGCTTAACGTATAGAAATGGAAAGAAATAGAAATTTCAATTACTTTCCGTAATGGAGATAAAAAAATCTGAGCCCCACTTCATGCTTAAAATATTCTTAATTTTTAGTCTAATCTGTCATGATTAGAGGCTTCATTCTAATAGAAAATCTGAGCTCTGCTTCATGCTTAAAATATTCTTAATTTTTAGTCTAATCTTTGTCATGATTAGAGGCTTCATTCTAATAAAAAATAATCGAGCCCTACTTCGTGCTTAAAATATACTTAATTTTTGGTCTTATCTGAGCTTTCTCATTAGAGACTTCATTCTAATAAAAAAAAAACTGAGCCCTGCTTCATGCTTAAAATATTCTTATGTTTTAGTTTAATCTGAGCTTTGTCATGATTCGAGGCTTCATTCTAATAAAAGAATTTGAGCTTTGCTTCAGGATTATAATATTCTTCAGTTTGTGCCAAGTTTTGGAGCTTCCGGTTAATAAAAAAAAATTAATTTTTCTGCTATGAAACACAGGATTGCTGAAACATTTGGAACCATGACGGCTTCACTACCAATAGAAAGTTATTCACAATCACTCTGTAGAAGACACACTCAATGTGGCAATGTCTGCAATTATCCTGCATTGTACATGAAAACATTTTCCCCCAACCTTGACAGAATAAGGTATTTAAAATGTGAGACTACTGGTCTAATTTTGAATTATATGTGATTATATTCATGGTTTAATCGTTTGTAAACTAATACAATATCTTTTCGCACTTATACAATTTTAATTTGAAATTCAGTTTTTGTCAATTTGTGGCTCCTGCTATGTATTTAGAGATTCTTGATAAAATCCAAACAATCTACAATGTTATTGGTCCTGACCTGGTATCTCAGCTTCAGTCAGTTTCCCACTGCCATAACATAGCTTCCCTGTGCCTTTTCTATACATACTTTAATGGAATTCCTCTGATGAACTTTCCTCTATGGTACATAGACTTTATGAATTTAAGTGCAGTGCTAGATTGGTAGCAAGGTCTCATCATTTTACACTTGAAATGGTTAGACGTAACCGTAACTTCTTTGTTAACAATTTCTCCTAATGCACTTCTTGTGTGTGGAATTCTTTTTCAGTTTCTTGCTTCCAGTCAACTTTGATCTTCAAAAATTTAAATGCAATGTCAAACATGATTTTCTCTCTCCTTAATAGCATATTTTTCTCGTATTCTTTAATACTCAGGAACCCCTTGCATCTTAGTGGCTTTTTTACCTTGCTTGGGTGATTAAAAAAAAAAAAAAGAAAACTAATTTGAAGTTAAACTTCTTTTTTTTTTTAATTTGTGGATAAAAGAGAGTAGTTATTTTATGAGAATCCCTTTTTATTATTAGTTTTCAAGGGCACCTTGCTCTAAGTAATTGCTTAGTTCATGAGTATTATGAAAGAGTTCAATCCTCATTGTGACCTTTTCTCCAAACAAATCTAAACTTAGAAAATTGGGATATTTTACTCTGGGGTATGCTACCCAAGTTAGGATAACAGATCATTAATTCTGAAGAGTGATATTAATACTTACTAAGTAGCACATCATTGTCTCGTTATCAGGCTAGGCTAAGTTTGATAATTTTCTATATAAACCTAGTCCTTTGTTTAAAAAAAAGATAAAGACTGACTTTCATAAAAGTCTATATTAGTCACTAGCAGCATGGCCCGGCATTGCCCGTGCTTGATTCAAAAATCGTACGACTCATACAGCAATCGCTATCACTTGACTTAAAATATTTTTTGCCCTTCCTTGCCTTTAAAGGAGTGCCCTTGGCCGTGCTGATGTTGCTACATGCCTTACTTCTTGCCTATCTCACACTGCAAATTTTTTCTAAGCTCTATACTAAACATCAAATCTGTTACGAAAAAAGAACTAACCAAAATGAACACAAAACGATCAGCTTTAAAAAAGGACTCGTAACTGGAAAAACCGAATGAAAAAAAGAATGTTAACAACAAATACTTTTTCACACCCAACCCAGTTCTGCGGAATCAGAATCAACGTTGAGTTTAAGCAAGCGAATGAGCCAATTGGAGTAAAGTGCCATGCAGATTTAAATTTTTCCCACTTGTGACGAATGCAGCTATCGATTTTTTTGCATGCTAGTTAACATTCATGTCAGTCAGCTGTTGGCTCTCACACTGGCCAATAGAATCTTCCTGCCTATTCGTGGCAGCCAGCTATTGGCTCTCACTCTGGCCAGTAGAAAATGGCCGCAAACTACATGAAAATTGCAGTAGAAGCATGAAAAAATTGATTATTTCCACTATCGATGGGAGTTGAGAAATGCAAAGTCGGTCTTGGCCTTTCCACTAACTTGGAGCATGTGTATATAAATTTTGTTGCAAATCCATCGAAAATTGCGGCCGTGCATTCGTTACACACACATCTTGCCTTTTATAGATAGGCAAACCATGGCTCACAAGCCACATGCAGCCTTTTAGGTCTTTCTGAATAGCACACTGAATTTCATAAGGAAAAAATAACATTTCTTAAAATTAACTTTTGTTCCATTCTCACTTGTTCACACACACATTCTCCCATACATAACCAGGAATGATGAAGTACAATATTTCTGGAATTTTGTAAACTTTCGGTGAAAGTAAAGTTTTCATCAATTTAAACCATTGGCGATTTTCACTCAGGAAGATTATACATGTAAACATATTTTGCTTATAAAACAGGAAATGTTTATAATAATTTTTCCCTAAAGAAATGTTTCTATTTTCAAATGAATTTGAAATAAATCACCCCAATGACATGTTAATCACACTGTGATAAGTAATGATATAGGAAGTCTCCAATTTTTGATTATAGAAAAATGTTTTCTCCAAAGAAAAAAAAAAAAAAAATATCAACTTTTCCTCTCATTTCCAAAGTATATGCTTATGCATATAGTCTTTTAAAGTAAAAAATAACTGAGGTACCTACTATGAAAAATTACCTTGAATATTTTTAGTAGTGCAACCTGCTTTGTGATGATGTGGCCCACGGCTCAGAAAAAGTTGAAAAAAAAAAAATAAATAAAAATAAAGCTTCACCCAATTTTAAGGTTCAAAGGGGTAAAGGAGTACTATAACATGAGACAGCAAGCCTATGTCTTTGCCCACTCTCTTTTTGCCTGTATTCCAGGTTTCTTACCTTTCCTCTTCTTTGCTTATGTTGTCATATGGGAATAGACATTTTCTAAAGTAATAGATTTTTTATTTATTAATCTGACAGATTTTATCACATTAAACATTATTTTTAGTTAATACCCATATTTGAGTAGACACTCCATTTATTTATTAAATAGTATATTTATTTATTTTCATCTACCAGCCTGAATATTCAAGATCTCTAATAAGAGTTCTCAAAATAAATATTATACTGTATAATAATAATATACTGTTTAAACAGCGTGTCTATTCAAATACAAGTACCCACTAAAAAGGTTTAAAGTGATAAAAACATATATATATATATATATATATATATATATATATATATAATTATTTTTTATAAAAAAATTATAACATAAGTATGTTATAAAATCACTACAAAATAGCCATTTGTTTCAACCCACTCTGTGTCTTATCAAGTGATGATGTTGAAAAGAAAATAAATGGTTTTAAAAGTTTCAGATTAATTAACGATCCTACACTAGGAAACATTGTTACAAAAGCTAGAATAACCAATCAAAAACAAGTATAGAAAGATTCAAAAAGCTTGACAAATCGAAATCCTGCTATAATAGCTATTCAGATCTTTAAATACGTGTAATATTAAAAAATAATTTATACTAAGTAATAATTATAAAATTATATGATAAAATTTAATATTAAAATTAAAAACTGGCAATATTAAAATCAAAATATATATATATATATATATATATATATATATATATATATATATATATATATATATATATATATATATTGTCTACTTATATTATCATTGTCTCCAATCATACATTACACATCACATCTACTATTATTATATAGACCGCTATAATTATTAACGTAAACTACCCGCTTCCACAGCATATTAAATACCACCAAATAAAATAACCAATAAGGATTACAAACCGAAATTTCAACCAGTTACATATACAGTCATCAAAAACAAGAAAACAACCAGCTTTAAAATAATAACAAATAAACTTTTTTTAAAATTAAAAAAAAAAAAAATAATAATAATAATTTTTACCTATCATAATTTTACACAGACCCCACCACATGTATATACATACATGCGAGGAAACTTTATTCAGTGAAAAAAAATAAATGCTCTGATTGTTGACATGTATACATTCGCGAGACATTCACGAGAAATTTTCGCTACACTTCCAATCTTTGAATTTCAACATACAAATGCGTATGTATAGACACAACACCACCCATATACATACATGTCAAATCCGAAACTGTCCACATGTTTATATATGTATGAGTCCCGACAGACAAGCAAGTGTGTATGTGTGTCTGCGTACCTCATCTGATGTACGGATGCGTCTATGTTTGCGTTAGCAAGATGACATCACAACGACGATTCCCCCCCACTCCCATAATAACACCAATACACGCAATCTACATAAACCCAAATTTTTTAAAAATTAATCAGTTTGTCTGATGATCATAAAAGCGTGAAACCCAGGGTCACAAATTCACATCAATCCAACCAAATATATTAGCTCTATGTCTGATATTGAGCGCTTTCTAATAAGTACTGCGCATATAATATATATATATATATATATATATATATATGGTAGGATAGACTGCCGAGAACTTTTCATTGTTAATTTGTGTGTGTTTAAAAACTTTTGCCAAACTAATAAAAGCTGAATACAACATTTTAAAATTTTATTTAAAAACATTTTTAAATAAAAAGCAAATATCAAGTTCTGTTCCTTTTCTTTCTCCCGCTTGAAATTTACATTAAAAAAAAAAAAAAAGAATCTGTTTAAATATTTAAGAATTGTCTTTTTTGTTGTTTTTGCTTCTAATATGAAAACAAAACTTTGCTAAAGTTTGTTTTGTTACTTTTAAATTAAAAGATAAAAAAAAAAAGTCAACTTGTTTTCAGGACAATTTAAAAACTGAAATAAGCCTGGCTTGGAACAACAAAACCAGAAGTTCATTTGTTTTAAATTAATAACGAAAAACAAAGGAGGAGGAAAAGCAGTGAATGTTTTAAATATAGCATGTATTTCTCCCCATTATTATTAATGAGTTCAACCAACTCTCTTGACAATACAGCCGGCAAATTTAGGAATCTGGAAATATTCTTTAATGTTCCAAAAATTTTTTTAATGTCAACATTTATTGCATTTTACATTTGCAGAGAATGAAAAGAGAGAGAGAGAAGAAATAAAGGAAAGGAAAAAAAAGAAAAAGAAAAAAAAGGAAAGGAAAAAAGGAAGGAAGAAAGGAAAGGAAAAGGAAAGGAAAAAGGAAAGGAAAAAAGAAAGGAAAAGAAAGAAAGAAAGGAAAGGAAAAGAAAGAAAGGAAAAAGAAGAAAGGAAAAGAAAGAAAGGAAAAAGAAAAGGAAAAAGAAAGAAAAGAAAGGAAAAAAAGAAAGGAAAAGAAAGGAAAAAGAAAGGAAAAAGAAAAAGAAAGGAAAAGAGAAAGGAAAAGAGAAAGAAAAGAGAAAGAAAGGAAAAGAGAAAGAAAAGAGAAAGAAAGGAAAAGAGAAAGAAAGGAAAAGAGAAAGAAAGGAAAAGAGAAAGAAAGGAAAAGAGAAAGAAAGGAAAAAGAAAGAAAGGAAAAAGAAAGAAAGGAAAAAGAAAGGAAAAGAGAAAGAAAGAAAGAGAAAAGGAAAGAGAAAGAAAGGAAAAGAGAAAGAAAAGGAAAGAGAAAGAAAGGAAAAGAGAAAGAAAGGAAAAGAGAAAGAAAGGAAAGAGAAAGAAAGGAAAAGGCAGAAAGGAAAAGAGAAAGAAAGGAAAGAAAGAAAGGAAAAAGAGAAAGAAAGGAAAAAGAGAAAGAAAGGAAAAAGAGAAAGAAAGGAAAAAGAGAAAGAAAGGAAAAGAGAAAGAAAGGAAAGAGAAAGAAAGGAAAAGAGAAAGAAAGGAAAAGAGAAAGGAAGGAAAAGAGAAAGAAACTACAAATGGAAAAAAGAAAATAAGGTAAGTAAAAAGAATGTGAGAGAAAAGAAAGAGGAGAGAGAGAGAAAGTGACAAAGCCAAAATTTTTGACTTCTTTCCAACCAAACTCAAAATTGATCCTACTTAAAATTTTCTTTCCCAATACTTTTCCTTTCTCAATTTTACAAAAAGAAAAAGGAAGAACAAGACAAGTGCCATGTTTTTATTATCTCATATTCAATATGTACTTTTCTGTACAATTTGACAACATCAATAGTTTTTTCAAAGTTGTCAATAACAAATAAGGAAAACAAAAATTAATATTAAAAAGCAAAACAAATTAACACCTAAAAAAGTCACAATCAGCTTCAGAATAGTTTACCCGCACCCACCATTGACAGGTTTTAAAAGTGACTGACAAAAAAACTATCTCAGATAAATTTTAATATTTTATTTTATTCCAAAGAGAATTCAATAGTTCCCACACACACACACTTTCATTTTTGATTCATGACCTCAAAGACAACAAATCTCATCAAGAGCGTAAAAAAAGAAGCAATCTGAAAGTATGAAACATTAGAAAATTAAATTTTTAAAAAGTAATTCACAAACTGATAATCAATGCAAAAAAAAAACAAAACAATGAGAAAGGACCATTCTAGACTATGCTCCAAATTTTAAAGTTAGATTCTTAAATCTTTAATGCCCACCTTCCCATTGGGGGGGGGGGCATTAATGGGTTATAGGTAGGAAACTATAATTTATACCAGATTTTGATTTTTAGAACCCTATAAGAATTAAACCTATAATTAATACTGAATTTTAGTTTTTAATTTTTATAATACCAGATTTTGCAGTGGGCATTTATGAATTAATGGAAGAAAATGAAATATGGGAATGACAATGAGAGAGAGAGAGGAAAGAAGAAAAATAAGTAAATGATGGAGAGGGGTGGTGGGAGAGATTAAAGAGGAGGGAATGAGAGGAGAAGGAAAAGGAGAAAGGAAACAAAAGAGGGGAGTGGGAAAGGGATGAGAGGACAGCAGAGGGAGATAAGAAACCAAAGAAAGAAAGGAGAATTAGGGGAGAGAGAGGAGGAGGAATGGGGGAAGGGAAGAAAACAAGAAAAGGATGGAGGGAAGAAAACAAGAAAAGGATGGAGAGGAGTGGTGAGGTGAGGGAATGAGAAAGGAGGAAGAAAACAAAAGAGGGTAAGGAGAAGAGAGGGGAGAATGGAGTAAGAAAACAAAAAAAGAAAAGGGAAGGGAAAGTAGGGGAAGTGAGGTGGAAAGAAAACAAGGAAAGAGGAGGAAAATAGGGGAGGAGTAAGAGAAAACAAGAAGAACATGGAAAGAATGAAGAAGGGAAGATGAGGAGAGGGGTGGGGTGGGGAAATGAGAGGGAAAACAGTGTGGACAGTGAGAAAGGAAAAAGAGGGGGGAGAGGGTTAAAAAAAACAAAGAAAAATAGGAGAGCAGGGAAGGTGGAGGAGGAGATGGAGAATAAAATAAGAAAAGGAAAGAGACAAAGAAAGAAACAGAGGGAAGTAGGGAGAAAACAAGGAATGGCGGCAGGGATCGGTTTTGCTTTGTCTTTTGCTCAACCAACAAAATCTGTTCTCTGAGAGGAGTCAGTTTTCAATCCATTTCAGCAATAACTCGCCTGGCGCCTAATAAACATCTACAGCTGAAGGCAGTGATTGCATTTAGCGGATTACAGAACTAAGCCCACTACAGCTAAGCTCACACACACATGCTCACAGAACATATACTTTTTATTTATCAACTACAGTGTGAGTCATAGGTTGTACATCAAACTAATTTCGAACAAGAGATACTTTCATCTTAAAATGACACTTATTTCTGAACACCTTTTTCATTTCCCAAAAGGAAAATTCTTTTTCCAGCATGTCTTTTTTATTCAGACTGCTGTCAATTAAGACAGAATTGTCAAACAACAAAGTGCAAGAGGTTGTTTTACAGGAAGAAGTTCTAGAGGTAGCATCAGCCTGTCCGTAGTTCCAGTATGCCTGACGCAGGCTTCTTTGCTAGTAATTACTCACCGTTGGTCTTTGAACATCTTTTATATACATTAAACATGCGGACTAGTGCTAGCAAATCGGCCAATGGAGGGACTGCAGATCAATAACCAGACATCAAGTGTTATGGTCATGCCTGGCCAAAATACACAGCTGATGACATCAGTGGTCCATTAAGAACAAAATTATATTGAGGTCATTGTCTTATAAAGATCAACTATTACAAGGATTGCGTTGAATAGGCTGGAGGAACTCTTATGTGGTTACTCTATCACCAAAATTCATTTTTGAAGAGTAAAAAAAAAAAGAAAAAGCTGAATTTTTTTTAACAATAACAGAAATTTCTAATGTACAACTTTGAGTCACATTTTTAAATAGATCTACTGAACAGCAAAAAAAAAAAAAAAAAAAAAAAAAATTAAAAAAAAAAAAAAAAAAAAAACACACTACTTAAATAAGCAGGTCTACGAGTAAAGAAAAAAAATTTTGGTAAATTAGCATTCTTTAGATCTTCCTTAGGCTGTGACACTAGTCAGAAAAAAAAAAAAGAATTTTTTTTATCATTTCAGAAGTACGCGGGGTGGTCCCATTTATAATATTGCATGAAATTTATCTGAGTTATTGGACTTAGCTGTTATCTACAAATGTGTTTGAAAGTAACAGCATTTATATCCACACATTTTCTGAATTTTTAAGACTTTTTTTTCTCCATGGGATTTTTTTTTCTGGAAGGACATTCACAAACATATAAAGTTAATATTTTTTTCATTTTTTTTTCAGTTTATGGGGATATGTGAAGAAGATAACTGTTGACCCTAAACTTGAACAGATTAAGATTGCAGTGATTGGGAAAGCATCCACTTGGGAGTCAGTTCCACAAAGCAGCCTTAAATGAAGAACAGATAGATATATATACTTTTATTAATTTATGTAAATTCTTCTATATATTCTTTATTTAAAAAAAAAATCTTTTTGTAATCCACACTACCAAAAAAGTCTGTTTTCATATACAAAACAGATTCAATAATTCTGTAAAAGTCAGAAATCAATTTGACACCGTATCAATATTATAAATAGGAAAGCCCTGTTAAAATGGTAAAAATCAATATTTTTCAATTCTGACAAGTGTAGCAGTCAAAGAAACGCCTAAAGAATGCTATTCTACCAAAATTATTCTCCTAAAAATTTTTGCTATTCTTTTTTTTTCTTTTTTTTTTTTTTTACAAGTGGACCCGTCTATATAAATAGTACCAAAAAAAAAAAAAAAAAAAAAAGCAAACCTTATGACAATAATAAATTACGTCGTAAGACTTTTTATAAATGCATCCCGAGCTAAAGATTCTGCATTTGGTAAATGGCTAAATGCTGAATTGTTTGATTCAGGAACACTCGGCTTTGGAGTTGGTGGTGGTGGTGGCGGATCAACTGGAGGTCGTGGGGGTGGTATAACTGGGGACATGCCACTGATGATGACATTTGGGTTTTCCATTATCTCTCGAAAGACTTCCAGGAACCTTGCAGCTTCATATTCATCAACTGCCCTCCGGTCGTAGGACAACGTGGCAGTCATCATGTTGACTGGCCCAGCAATGCCCGGAATCAGGCAGGATGTTCCAATTGCTAGGATAGCTGCCTGTGGAGGGTTAATAACAGCTGTGAATTCTGTGATGCCAAACATTCCAAGATTTGAAATACTGGAAAAACAAAAAGAACCAAATTAAGTACAACAAGAAGGGGAAGATAGTATTTTTTTTTTCTAATAGCCCTGGTCAAAATCTACAAATCACCATACTAAGACGTTACTCACTTTTTATATACATATATATATATGTGTGTGTGTGTGTGTGTGTGTGTGTATAGATACCTCCACAAATTCATTAAAACTTGAACATGCATGATGAAAAAATTGCCCCAAACTTAATAAAAACAAAGTTTTATCGTCAAAATCTTTATTATTGTTGTAACATATGGAAGATTACTGAATAGAATAATCACACAAAGGTTGGTAATGAATGATAATACTCAGGACAAGAATAAAAAATATAAGAATCGCCAGTGGCATGTAGAAGAAGTAGTCAACTGCTAGAAATGAGTCAAACGAATTCCACAATGAATCTCCAAATGCAGACCCACACAGTATTTACTACTGTATTTATGTGAATGGAGATATACCTATTATCATCTGTAGGTATGCTTCAAAAATTATTAAGAGGAAAGATCAAAGGATATTTCAGTTATTAAATTATATTTTTTTTAATCCTTTCTAGAATATTTCAAATTTTGGTTAAAAATTCTGTTTTTCTTGCATCAACTAGAGACCAAAGATTATTATATGAAACTTTAGTGCCTTTTTTGCGGTGAAAAAACACATTGATTTGGAAATTCTTATAAAATTCAAATAACGGTCAGATTTTAATTAAACTTTCAGGACTTATTCACAAACAAATTAAATTATTTTAGAAAATGTTTTTTTTTTGAAATCTTGGTAAAAACAATTTTTTTTTTTTTTTTTTTTCTGTTACCCTTGACTTACTAAATTTTATGAAATTTTGAGAAATTAATTTTTGTACCACTTAATGTTTATATTAGTATATGCAAAACTGCTTGGAGACTTTAAATCATCATCTTTTTTAGTAAAACAAGACTCCCAGATACCAAAAATCTGCTCCGAATCATAAAATAAAAAAATGCAATAAAACTGTGACATTATTTAATTAGAAAAGCTTTTAATTGATTTTATGAATAAGGAATATTGTAGACATTATTGTTATAAGAAAAAAAAATTTTTTTGATGAATAATAAATATTTACAAGAATTGTTTTCACTTGTTTTTTAAGTTTAAAATAATTTTTAAAATAAGTTTTAAATCTTTTAAATTTCTGTATTAATTTGCACTAGTTAGGTGACATTGTTAAGTAAAAATTATATTTAGTAATCATGAATGGAAAGGTTTAGTATAATTCGGCAACACCCAATATTTTAAAAGGACCTTTGAATTATTTTTGGGTGCATAAACAGGCTGATTTTTGTAAATATGAATATCCATACACAACATTATCAGAAAATATAGTGATAACTATAAGAACTAAAGCCAAAGTACCTAAAATTCAATAAAACTTTAGTTTATAGAAAATATATTCCTATACTTTTAAGATTTCTAGGTAGTTAAAAATTATATTAAAAAAAAAGCACTCACATTATTCCTCAAGTAATTTTTACAGATATATCCCCCCACAGAAGCAAATTAGATCAACTTCCAGCTGCCATTCAAGCAACCAAAGCTTTAAATAAACACTTATCTCAGTATTAAAAAATTCATATTTTAAACTAAAAGTAATAAATATTACTTTTAGTTTAAAATATGAATTTCAAATCAACTTAGTTATACTTTAAATCAGCAAATATTCCACAAATAAAGTTTCATAAAAGTACATTTTATTTTTGAAAGTTTTTTAACAAAGAGAATTACATTGTGATGACAGATAGCTAACATCAGCAATTTTTAGCAATTAAAAAAAAACTCCTCCCAGTTAATTTAAATTAGTTTTTAAATACAGCAAAGTATTTTATTTATTGGAAGTATTAAATTTATTAACTTGAAATTAAAAGATTTTTGATTTTTAAAGATTCATTTTAAACCTTAGTTGTAGGTATATATAAAAATATACAGATTTTTCCTCACCATTAGCATGACACAGGGTTTCATGCACAATGCAATCCCCAGATGCTGAGTTAAGGATGGGCATTACACAATTTAAATTTTGTTAAATATATTTGGTTATTGCAATTATGAGGTAGTCCATATTTTATACAGGAATTTTTTGTTTTAATGTTGTATTTAAAATAAATGGAACTAAAAAAAAAATTGCTATATTGCATCAACACTAACCAGCACTTAATGTGTGATATTATATATATATATAAATATGTGTATGTGTATGTAATATAAAAACTATCCTTTCTAAAAAAAAAAAAAAATTCTTTTAAAGATTTTAAAACTACCAGCATTTCTTGTTTCATACACATGTAGACATGACAACATCAACAAAGCCCAGTCTGCTGAAATCTTAACGGACAAAATGCGTCACAAAATTTTTTTCCAGTTTTTCATACTATTTTTCTAAAAACTGTTTGTTGATATATAAAATTAAACAGAATTATATATCATTATAATATATATATATATATATATATATATATATATATATATATATATATATATAAAAGCATAACAAATTCTGAAGCACTCTTTAAGACTTGACTGATATGCTACATAGCTTGTTTTCCATTAGACATACAGAAACTAACTACTAGAGGGAGTTCAATCCTCAATGGGTACTCCATACAATGCTTAATCAATCTATGATATAATTTCCTATTGGTAGGTCTCAGCATTTTCCCACTGAGTAACTTATATCCCAGAACTTGTACTAATCTAAAGGAAAATTTCCACTTGACCATTTTATCTAGAAAGAAAGCAAAGCCAATATGGCCCTAGTTAATAATATTTGTTTTTACCAGCTCTTTATTTGCTTCATCTTACACTCAATACTAACCTGTTCACTTTATACCTTCTACATATTAATGTAGAACAGACTCCTGCATGATTGCTTTCCTGAACGCTACAATCTTATCCCCTTCAAATCAAGCATTAATCATTATGTAATGCTATGAACACCCATGTAGAAAATGAAGAGGTGGTTTTATCTCTTTTCTGTTTGACAGACCAGCGGCTGGTTCCTTTTAATGTTCGATCTTCTAAGCAGTATATCTACTTAAACAAAAGGGTAATGAAAAGTAAGGGGCAGGATTAGGGATCAAGTGGGTGGGGAAAAAATGGTAATAGTATATATCTAGGTGCTGGCTAACAGTTAAGAGTTATGCTTGTGATCGAGGGGGGGGGAGTTCTGATCCACTCTCAGTGGGAAATAGATGTGTCCACCTTAAAGTTCCAAAGCCTCCATTTCAAATTACCACATTGGAATGAGTAGACGGGCAAGGAGTTGGTAGGGGAAGAGGTGACATAGCAGAAGTTGCCCCAAGTATCACCTACTTACCAACCCAGGCAAAGTCCTGAATAAAACAGCTATATATAATATGTGAAACAGATTTTGCATTCTTATTTCTTAAGGTGACATTTCTTTCATGGTGTTAAAGCATGCATCCTGCCCTTTCCCAGCTTTCAAACACTGATATGATCAAGAATTGGATTGCAATGTTGGGTAATCACTGGACAATGAGGGTTGCCTTATATGTTTACAGTTTTCTGTCCTCATAATGTTCACTTTCTACATCCACATTCATTCATATTACACACCTCATTCATAAATACCATTTTAAAAGTAATCCTTTACCTTCAATGACTGCTGAGCCTTGTATTGGTTGAATTTTAGTATAAAAAAAAAATCTGTTAGATTGTAAAGGAATTAAACAAAATTCTGCTGATCCCAGAAAAAAGCTTTGAAATCCAACCAGTCAGTTATATGCCATGTGTGATACACACTTAGGTGATCACATATCTTTTGATACATGACTGACAAGGCAGATTTTTTTCCCCACAGTAGGTTGCCATTTCTAGAATTTGAACTTGGCTCTCCAATTCCTCAATCCAAGCCACTATCCATCACTCTACGATGCCTCCAACTTATTGGACTCATTATTCCATTATACAAGTATATTATGAAGCTCATTTGCAAGCTGACACACACAATCCAACCTATTGAATGATGTTCCCCAGATTGCCTCTTAAAAAAAACACCTGGACAAGACAGTGGGATAGTTTTTGGTACACATATCAAATACAATTGAAGAGAGAAACACTCACAATTGACCTACTCTATGTGATGATTATTTTAATGTTTCACTGAAATGAATATCTTTCTTTTTTTACTAGGTTCATATTTATGACCCCTTTGGAACTCCCATCTTTATTTAACAGCTAGGAATCTGCTGGGGGTTATCAAGGGCAAAATCTGAGCAGAGAAACTGGAAACTTCCAAGAATTGGAGGGTTCAGTTCTACTTGAAGATGACGAATAAATCAAAATGTCATCAAAATCAAAGAGTTTTCAAGCATCTGACCAATTGTGACAGACTTGTGCCTCTCATGGAGAGATTTTTTCCCAATGAAAGGGATTGAAGAAAAAATCCCACTTCAATTCTGTCAACTTCAAAAGATTTTGTTTTTCATTAAATTTCTGTAACAGAAGGAACAAGGAGAGAAGAGGAAAACAAAACAAAGCAAAGAATGGAGGAAAAAACACAAATCTAAAAGAAAGAGAGAAGGAAAAAGAAAGTAAAATGAGAAAAAGAAGACAAAAACAAAGGAAAAAACATCAACAGAGGGAGAAGAAAGAGAAGACAAAGAAAATGAGGGAAAAAACATCAACAGATCTAAAAGAAAGAGCAAAGGGAGGAGAAAGAGAAGACAAAGAAAACAAGGGAAAAAACATCAACAGATCTAAAAGAAAGAGCAAAGGGAGGAGAAAGAGAAGACAAAGAAAACAAGGGAAAAAACATCAACAGATCTAAAAGAAAGAGCAAAGGGAGAGAAAGAGAGAACAAAGAAAACAAAGGGAAAAACATCAACAGATCTAAAAGAAAGAGGCAAAGGAGGAGAAAAGAGAAGACAAAAGAAAACAAGGGAAAAAACATCAAAAAAAAAAAAAGCAAAAACAAAGAAAACAAGGGAAAAAACATCAACAGATCTAAAAGAAAGAGCAAAGGGAGGAGAAAGAGAAAACAAGGGAAAAACATGATGGACAAGGTAAATATGAGGATTTTATTTTACAACAAGTATTTATCAACAAAAGTAAAAGTTTAATTTTTTTCAAATTTTTAAATTTAAGGACACTCATAAATATACATTAGGCTAACTGAACAGTCTAGTTAAACTATGGAGGATGCTCAGCGACATAATTTTATATCTACTAAACAAAACTAAGTAAATGATGTTTTTGAATTTTTTTCATGTTTTTTTATACAGTTACTATTTAAATCATTTTAGTTTGGGATTAATTCATGTATTATATATTTTAAATAACAGGAAGTGATGAATTTAAGAGTATTCTTTTTTTTTTATCATTTTTATAGTCATGTATGTTGGCTTGGGAAAGAGGTAATTCTTTCATGAAAGAAGATATTTGAAAAATCCAGGGTTCAGATTAATATTTTGGTTAAGATTTGATCATGGCACTCTCAAGAATCTTCCATATAAGCAAATTACTTTCTCTTTTAATACATCTGGCATTCTTTAGATCAAAGTTCTGGTTGAAATTATTTTTATTTATAACTAATGCATTTGATAAATAGTTGAGTATAAGATCTTTTTATGTTCACAGAGACATTCTTTAAATAGATATGTTTAAATAAACTTTTTTTTTTTTTTTTAATCAGAAGCATTTCAAGCAAGGCAGTTAAAACACAAGAGGTGAAAGGGTATGCAAGAATTAAGAATAGAAATATTAATGATGAGCAGAAAGAGAAGAGAGTAATCAGGTGGACTATAGATGGCCATTGACATTGCATTTAAATTTTTGAAGATTAAAGTCGACTGGAAAGCATGGAGCTGAAAGGGAGTTCCTTAAGTGAGAGAAGAAACTGTTAGCATAGAATTTACACCTATAACTAACCAGCTTAACTGTAAATTGATGTGATCTTGTTGCCAGTCTAGTGGTGTCTTTAATTCAAAAGTCTAAGTACCCGCAACAAAAAAGCTCCAGCAAAACGTTATCATGAAAGTATTTATAAAAAAAAGCAGTGAAACAATCTTATGGTGATGAGAAAGTGGCTGGGCAGTTGTCAGATCAAAACCAATAATATTACTGATTCTTCCCGGATCTTATCAAGGCCCAAAGGTAAATAGCAGGGGCACCAGATCATATGTGGCAGCAATATTCTAATCATGGACAGATGGTAGACTTATAAAAATTTATGGTAGATTCTAGAGAAAAAAATCAACTCACCTGACATCATGAACCAACTGACCTAGTAATGGATTCAATACAGTCTTTACAC
>CAHIKZ030000284.1:1027500-1127507 GCA_903632075.3 Acanthosepion pharaonis | reverse complement strand
CTTTTCTCTAGCACTTTCTTATTACTGGTTCCCATATCGTATTCATTTCTTTGTTTGCTCGGCTCAGGATATTTTTGTGGCTGATTCTTTAAGTTTCGTATTTTCCAGTAATGCTCTCTGTCTATTATTTCATTTTCATCCCACAGGTGGCAGTGATCTTTCCTCCATATGTGATCAGCTACGCCTGATTTTTCTATTTCTCCTTGTCTTACTGTTTTACGACGATGCTCTTGCAGTCTTACCTTAATGGGGCGGCCCGTTTCTCCTTTGAGTCAGATATTGAAGAACACCTCTATACACACGCCTTCATTCCCTCCTTTTGTATATTTTCTATTTAGTTTTCTAAGGCAATAAAATATAATTCATTTCATTCACCCGTTTTTGTATTCTTTGTAAGCTTAATGGTGTCTGCGACCAAACTCATCTGCTGAGGGTGAGTTGATGTTCTCACCATCTACGGACTCTGTGGTGATAACAGTGTGGTTATCATCCGTTCAGTATGTGGTCATTCGGAAGTAATAAAATGAGTTCAAAAAAGGTAAAAAAAAGTGCGCCAATCAGCAGCTGCCAAGGGCAAATAGTCATATAATATCTTATTTCACATATATTCCCAACAAAAAAGAAAACATGCCTAGTTAAATGCACTTTCATATTCAACCATTTAATCAACATGTAAGGTCCAATAATTAAGTCACTAGAGTTCACAGTGAATCTCTTTATTAGTGTGATGTTCAATTCACAATGAGAACTGCATTAAATATTTAGATATAAGTAAGATTAGTATAAAAAGATGAGGAACCTTACGGGCAAACTGCTCTAGGATTCCTTGGCATTATTCTGGCCATACTATTCTGTTAGTACAGAGAATATTAGTTACTTTATTTTATTTTATTTTGGTAATATCAATAGTAAACAAAACAGAGTTTGTATTATTTTATTTTTTTCTTTTAGGCCTGACGTGGGCCTTTCTTTATTGTTGCGAGGCATCTTCTGGAGGTTCCTTTGAATAATGGTTATGGGACAATTCCAATGGAGTGTTTTAGACTGTCTCTCTCCACAGACCTGCCTCCTTTCATTATGCCAGCTGCGCAAACACTTTTGTTTACAAATGTAATTTTGGGACTCTGCCCAGTTCTTAATTAGCACAACTTCATCAACATGGGTTTTAATGATTGATAAAACGTGCAAAGGTTTGATTGAATGACATAATGCCCATATCTGGTATAATTTCCATATGTACAGCTCGTACATTCAAACACGTAAATATCAACAAATACATCTTTGTTGCCTTTTCTTTTTCTACTAATATGTGGCCAGTGTAATTTACTCATGTATGTTGAAATGGGTTTTTTTTAATTCACTCTGTATTTAGGTTGGTGAACCTGGGATATCTAAACGCCAGACTGTTGTAGCGTTTGCAGACATAACATCCAGATATCACCGACTTGCCTACCTGTATTGCTTGAGTTATCCAATATCCAGATACTCTTTGTAATGGTTACACCAACTCCCAAGTGTTTACACCAATGATGAGCATCTTCAGTAATTAATCTGGTTACGTAATGATATTTAGCCAATAATATTGGATATTTTATTCCCATTTCGAACCTGTCAACATTCGATATCCTGCTATTTACTCTTAGTATTCCATCCTTATCCAAAAAAGATGTTTAAAGTTTTTCCACCAACTTGGGGATTTCACCTTAATGAGGATCCCTCAAATACATTAATTCTCTTTCAAACACTTCTTCCTGCACTGACTTGATGAGATATAACTTTGCATCCAGCTTATGATTTCCCAATCTGGCTCGTGTTCTGCATTTATGTATGATTCAAGCACCATGGCTGTTGCATTATATCGTTTTGTAAATGTAAAGAATCTCTGTGTGTTTATTATTGTGGTTGAACCCATCTTGTTAGTAGACTGTTACTAGGCCAGTAAAAAGAGTCTTTTGTTAGCCTCGATGGACCATGTTTCCAAAACTCCAATTTAGTCACAACCTGGTCATGGTTAACTCCTCATGGAACCAGGTATGTATTTAAATTTTATCCTTTTTTCAATTTTCTCAATTCGATTTTTGATGGCTTGTATATACTTAAGCCGGTTTCTAACAAGTAGGATTTTGGTTGTAGGTGCATCACTAAGTAACTATGATAGTACAACCAGTGCATCCACCATAATGCACACATTTTCAATCATAATATTTGAAAATGATTTCAAAATTATAGACAATGCTTCAAAGACTATATACATTGGATTTTGTTTTTGAAAGAGCCACTTTTCCTTTAGCGAACATAACGAAGAGACCATAAACTGTGGTTATGCGTTGCAAAGTCTATAAAGCTTTAAGGCTTGCTCTGTATTAATAGCTTGACTTGAGAAAGAGATGGTGGATAATGTAGACCATGTTACAAATATATTCTTGGGAACTTCCTCATATAATGATAATGTGTCATAAATCCTAGCTGACTGGGCTAATATCTGCCTCCTAGTCCTCACATTTCTGTTTATTGTGATCCTAGTCACTGTTATCGTATTATCGTTAGGACAATGGTAATATCCTAATATCTTTTCGTTATGTTCATGTTGAGAGATGGTGTTTTCCTTTAACATAATTGATTGAAGCTCCTTTCTATTAGTGTTACAAGAGCGTAGGTTGAAATTGCTTTCCTTGAGTCTATCAACTGCTTTTTTATACAAGTCGAAAAATGCAAAAATAATTTTCAAAATCGGCATTTTTGTGTATTATATTACTATAAGGGGCTAAAACCATAATATTCGATGTCTTATTTAAGACAGATATCTTGCACGAAATGGATTGCAATTGTTTTTTTTTCTTTTTATATGCGTAAAAACTACATAAAAAACAATAATAAAAAGTACTATGGATAAAAATTTTGGGAATCGGCAGTTTTGAGTCTAGGGGCTAAAACCGCAATCTTCGATGTACTTTGTTCTATTAAGCCAAATGAAAAATCCTTGTAGGCATGGATGAATTGGTAAATTCCCCACAATTTAATACCAATTTGGAAGAGATTTCATTTACTGGAAAAAAATTAGAAGGGAAATATGAGTGATCCCTCAGTTTTGGGCCGCATGAAAATTCCAACAAATCAACTAACACGAGGCGGCGCATCGTCGAACGTCACATTCTCCCTACTCAAGCGACTAAATTAATTCTTTATACATGGATTAAGCAAGAAATTCCGCACAATTTGATATCTATTTTATGAGGATTCTATAGAGAGGAAAAAGTTGAAATGCAGACTCATCGAGCAAACAGGTTTTCGAGACCGTAAATTGTCAAACCAAATGAAAAATCTTTGTAGACATGGATGAATTGATAAATTCCCTACAATTTAATACCAATTTTGAAGAAACTTCATTTACTGGAAAAATTACGCACACCGTAAACTGTCAAAGGGCACAGCAGCGACATGGTCGACAGTGTACTTTGCTCTATTAAGCCAAATTTAAAATCCTTCTAGACATGCATGAATCGAGAAATTCCGCACAATTTAATACCAATTTTGAAAGTATTTCACTTACTGGAAAAAAGTTAAAACGAAGGGAAATATGAGTGATCCCTCAGTTTTGGGCCGCATGAAAATTCCAACAAATCAACTAACACGAGGCGGCGCATCGTCGAACGTCACATTCTCCCGACACAAACGACTGAAATAATTCTTTTATACAAGAAATAATTTACGCACAATTTGATATCTAATCTGCCTAACCCTAACTCTAACCCTTAACCCTTAACCCTAACCCTAACCCTAACCTCTAACCCCTGACGCTAACCCTAACCCTGCTCCGGCCGCCTGCTCCGGTGCACACTGCTCCGGTGCATACTGTTAGCGTCCCCGAGCGAGCGAGGCACGTACGCAGGCAGGTAGCCAGCTGGGCGCGCGATATAGGCAGACAGGCAGGCAGGCAGGCAGGCAGGGTGCCGCTCTTCGCCTTCGTTTGCGTCGTGCGCCGGGGCTGGGACGGGCAGCCTGCACAAGCCAGCCAGCGAGACAGCCGGTCTTCCTTCGCCGTCGCCGCACGAGCGTCGTGCGCCTCAGCAGTGGTCGGCGTCAAAAGTGAACGGCCGATTTTCGATTTTTTGAAGAAAATTCAAAAAATAAATTTCGAAAACGAAACTAAACCTGTCGGTTATTGTTTTCAGATCGTTTCCAATGTTTTCAACTAGTTTCTGTATTGAGTTCCATGAAATTGGAGAAAAAAGCAAAGGTTATTACACGAACAGCTTTCATCGCTTACGAGTGGGCGAGATCGGAGTGAGGCAGTCTGGCAGCAGCAGCGCGAGAGACGGCAACCCGGTAGGGTAGCGCGCTGCTGCTGCGGCCGCCGCCCGAAAGCCGTCGGTTGTGGTCGTGCTGCGGCGGCCCGCTAAGGTGCGCACTGGTGCGGTACGTGCTGCTATCGTTTCGCGAACACGCTAGACATTTCTGTTTTTAATATTATTGAAGGAGCTTTTGTGTCGTCTCCACCTTATTTTAAATTCTTTTTTTCTGGATCCTATATATATCTTTTCAATATTTGGATTCTCAATGGATGAGATTCTGCATTGGTATACCGCAGATTCTATGCCGCATTTATTATTCAGAGGGCAATTTTCAGGATTTGTACAATTACATAATTTTTCATTATTTTTGTCTAATTCTAATTTAAGATCTTTATTTGATTTTGGCATTCGTGTTCTTTTCAGGATTTTATTATTATGTTTTTTTATAATCCTTTCTAGATTTTCCGTACAGCTATAACTTAGGGTGCTTGTTTTTTTTTTTTTAAGATCTTGCTAAGTTTGCTGTTAAAAGGAAAATGTTTTTCGATTAATGCTAGGGATTTTTGTCCTAGCTTATTGCTAACCATTTGGCTGAACGGGGGTTGGGGCATCTGTATCAAAAGATTTTACTTTTTCTGTTTTTCCTCTGGTTTATACTATTATTTTTTATATAATTGATGTTAGGGTGTCTATAGCCATTATTTTTTAGAGCTTGGTTGTAAAAATTACTGTGTTTGTAAAATATTTCTTCATTTTTTTTAAGCTTTTCACCCCAAGCAAGGCGAGAAGCCACTAGGACGGAAGGGGTTACAGAAAATTTGGAGCAAGATCAGATAGGAATGATAGAAGAAAGGATGAGGAGAAGGGTAGTGGATAGAACAAGGCAACTGGAGATTTCGATTGACATTACACTTGAATAGCTGGAGATTATAGCTCACAGGGAAACTGGAATAGGAAAGGGAGTTCCACAGGCTAGAGGTGCGAGACGTGAACCTATTGGAGTAGAAGAGACGGCTACATTTAGGAGTTTCGACAGTGAAGGGGTGAGAGCGGGATGCCAGCCTCGTAGGGCGCTTGAACTCATGAAGTCTTGGAACCAGCGAATGCAGCTCCTCGGAGCAATTGCCATGAAAGTATTTGTAGAACAGACAGAGAGAGGCGACGGCGCGTCTGTGAGAAAGTGAATGTAGACGAGATTTTGTGGGGTTCATGTTAATTCTTTTCTCTATTGATGAGGGTATGTGTTTAATTATGAATGGAGGATGGTTTGACCTGGGGTGTACATACAATGGATTAGTATTAGGTTTTCTTTAAGGTAGATATGTTATTCATCATACTTATTATAAAACCCAGGTTGTGTGTGTGTGTGTGTGTGTGTGTGTGTGTGTGTGTGTGTGTCGGATTTCCTACATTTTTCAACTGATTTCAACAAAACTTCACTTTTCAGTCTTTATGATGATCGATACTTGATCTATCTCTTACTGTTACATCCGGGCTCTACTGCTAGGTAATTCTAAAGTTATGTCGAGGAAGTTTACCATTTTCAGTTTGTGTTAACTGTAGTTTTTAAATTTAGGTTTCTGAATTCAGTATATATTATCTTCCTAATTTTAAAATTAGTGGAACTCCTCACTACTTATGCGTTACTTATTTCTTGTTCCTCTTTATTTCTTCACTCTTTCTATTCCCCTTATGATTGGTCGTAATCTTTCTTTATTCATTTCCCACTCACTCTTTTCTCTTTTCTTCCCTTTTTTTCCATTTTTAGTCCTTTATCATTTTTTAATCTTCGTTCTGATGGTTTGAATTCGAGATTAGAAAAAATAAATAAGTTGAGGAAAGAAAACAATTGAAAAAAAAGAAAGAAAGCCCTACCCTAACCAAAAATGTAACGAGAAAAAACATTAATGACGAAGAAAGAAATGACTTATAAAATATGTATTTATACGTGTAATTTGCGCGTGTATTTATCGACCTCTTTTATAGATACACAAAAGAGGATATACACTTGCATGTACGTAAATGGCATGTTTCTATTGGCAACAAAACTTTGACGTGTGTTTTTTTTTTTTTTGTATGTCTCCTCATCGTTAGTGCATGTTTGTACATGATCAACAAAGGGAGAGAATTCTTGTGAACATAATTGCGGTTAACGTTATGAATGAGTTATCTCTCTTACAACAACGTCCGTTCCTTCCATAGATTGGTCGAATTGATTTCAATGTAGATTGGCCCCTTGTGTAATAATAATAAAAATATTAATGTCGATAAATACAAGATAAGTTTTTATATATGCAATATAATACAGAAAGATAAGGCATAAAAATTTTAACTCCCTATAAAAACCTAAATTTTTGTAACAAACACAAATATTTAGTTAATAGAGAGAGGATATGAAAAAAGAATATATAGAATCGTCAATGTTTGTCTACTCACCCCCGTTAAAAATAGACTCTTCTATAAGAATTAGCTTGACCAATCAATACCACACATTGTGAAACTCGACTTGTGATTGGCCGAGACGACCCTAGAATGTGTATCCATGGTCGAAAATCTGTTTTCCCGCCAGGCCACTGGGAGCCTACTTTGGTTTCCCAAACTAAATAAAAGGACGAAATTCAATCCAATTCACCAGTCAGGATTCCACATTCGTCCTTGACCCCGATATAGATCGTATAGGTAAAAAACCGGGTACTAACAATCCTGATGTGAAGGCATTTCGGGACTTTATCGGCAGGCTTGATCTTGTCGATAAGTACCGGAATGAGCACCCTCAGGAGGTAGCTTGGACTTGGACAACTAGTGGAAACTCGGCTCCTGGCTCGCTTGTGAGCTACCTGGACCGAGTGTTAGTTAGGAGAGTCGATGTAGGGCTCTTAGGGTGTCCAAGTTTCCACTATATAGTTTATACGGATCATAGGCTTGTCCGGGTCCGTGTAAATTAGATAAGCCTAAGGTTAGGATGGCTGGTTACTGGAAATTTAACTGTTCATTATTTGGTGAGCAGGATTTCCGGGACCAGCTGCTACTAATGATTCAGAGGGAATTGACGGGGGCGTTGTGGGAAACGCCTGGTGCGGCAAATTAAAATCCAAAATTAGAACGTTTGCTGCCGATTTTAGTCGTCGACTCAATCTAGATAGATTAGCGGCGCAAACGGTTTTAGAAGAAAAGGTCGATCGGGCCGTTAAATCCCGGGTTAGTGGGGACATAGTCTTAGCTAAGGCAGAGTTGTCTTCCTTGCTTATCAAGAAGGATCAAGCTCTGGTAGTTAGGGCTAGGCTAAAAAGAATGTCTTCTGAGGCGACGAATATGGCCGCTGAATTGCGTGCAGAGGAAAATCGGAACGCGGCTAAGCGACATATAGCGTGCGTCACATTGCCGGATAAGCGGACCGTGACTACAAGCGCGGGCATATGCGAGGCCTTTCGGGTTTACTTTCAGGATCTTTTCACCAGGGAGCCCGGTCTGAGCTCTGTTCAGTTCGACGCCTATTTGACTGACTTTCCCTGCCTTGAGGCAGCTGAAGCGGCTAGGTGCGAAGGTCCCATTACAGAGTCGGAAATCTGGGAAGCGCTGAAGCAGGTTGGCCTGGATAAGTCTCCGGGAGTAGATGGTCTTCCCTACGAAGTGTAATTGAGGATGTCGCCCGTTTTTGTTCCTTTGCTGCTGCTGATTTTCAACCACTGGATGAAGCAGGGGTCTTTACCTCGACGCTTCACCAGGGGTGTGATCAAGTTGCTGCGTAAGGACAAGAACGGTGGGGATGGGTTAGGGAACTTTCGCCCTTTAACGATGTTAAATACTGACTTAAAGATTTTGGCGAAGATCTTAGCCAACCGTTTGCAGCTTGTCCTGTCTCGTCTGATTGGCCCCGAACAGACTTGTGCTGTGAAGGGCAGGACTATTCAGGATAACCTTCATATGGTACGCTTGATCTTAGAACAAATCGACAGTGAAGCCGCGCTGATCAATTTAGATCAGTCCAAGGCCTTCGATAGGGTTGACCATCGGTTTCTGGAGGCTGTCCTGTCGGCGGCCGGTTTCGGAGCCGACTTTCGCTCCTGGATCCGACTTTTGTATGCGACCCCCGGTGCGCTGGTGGAAGTGAATGGGGTAAGGTCGGAGCCTTTCGTATTGTCTCGCTCCATTCGTCAAGGTTGTCCGCTATCACCCTTGCTTTACGTTCTTGCGTTGGAACCATTCCTTCGCAAGTTAAAGGCGAATCCGGTCCTGCGCGGAATTACCCTGCCTGGGGCCACCACCTCAGCCAGGTATTCTGCCTATGCTGACGACATTTCGGCTCTTGTGTCGAGCAGAGCCGAGATTGACGAAGTCAGCAAAGAAATCAGTGGGTATGAGATGGTGACAGGGGCCAAGATCAACCGTGATAAGTCTGTGGGCTTGCGGTTGGGTGCGTGGAAGGGAGTTTCTCTTCCCGGACCTTTCCTCTGGACGGATGGGCCGATCAAGATACTCGGCGTCTGGTTCGGTCCTGATCTCCAGTTGGAAATGAACTGGTCGGAGGTACAAGGGAAGGCCGAGATCGCAGGTGATCTGTGGTCTCGGAGGAGACTTTCCCTGAAGGGAAGGGCGGAAGTATGTGTTTCACACATCTATCCGATCCTCCTCTACCGACTCTCTGTGCTTCCACTCCCGTATGCCCGACTAATGTCATTAGTCCGGACCTTGTTCTCTTTCTTGTGGAGAGGCAAGGCCCCTATGGTATCTCGCGAGGTCTGTTGCCTCCATCCCTCTGAGGGCGGTCTGGGTATGCCTAGCATTGAGATTCGTCAATATATGCTTCGCATTACCTTTCTAGACTGAATGTGTCGTGGGTCGAATGAGGAGGGTGCCTTTTGGAAAGAAGACGTCCAGAAACATTTCCCGTCCCTGAGAAGTGTGCACTCGTGCGAAGAAGAGGCCGGCCGTACACCACAAGCCGAGTGCTCTTTTTATCGTGAATGTCGTCGCGCTCTGAAGCTCCTCTTACGGGCTTCAGATGGCCTCTCCAACGCCCAGGCGTTGTCTCGCAAGGCATTATATCAAGTTTTAGTTAGGGGTCCGTACAAGATGATCTGATTGGCGAGCTCGGTCTTACGAAGCAGGAGGCTCGCTCGATATGGCCTTTGGGCGCCCGGGTTGAAATGCCTCAATAACGATGAGGCATCACTCACCTGGCTGGTGATTCGTGAAGCCCTCTGGGTCGGCAAGAGACTTTGTTCAGCAGGCTTGGAGAAATATCAAACTGTCGTCGCTGTGCGGGGGAAGTCGAGACCATTGGTCACGCCTTCTTTCAGTGCAAGGCGGTAGTGCCGTTGTGCAAGTTTGTTGAAGGCCACATGGTTCGCATGCTGCAGGGAAAGTTTTTGTCCTGGAAGCCAGTTCTGTTTGTAGCAATGTGGTGCCGCAGATGACGAAGGCTGAACACTATGTGTTCTGTTGCTTACTAGGGGTTATGAGAGTCGTGATTTGGACGACGCGTCAGAAGGGATTCCATGAGGGCGAGAAGTTCACTTCTTCCCAACTGATCTTGTTCTTTAAGCATCAGCTTAAAGTCAAGATCAGGACGGAAAGACGGCGGCTCACCTCATCAGAATTCAACAAAAGGTGGGTGAATCTTGCGCGTATGTGCCGAGTAAAAGGGGCTGACCTTGAGTGGCATCTGGATGCCGGTTAGGCATTAGGATATTGTTTTCCTGGGTTCAACATAGGCAACCCATCCCGAAACTAGGTTAGCTTAGGTCTGGTTTTTTGATTTTTAGTTTTCCTTCTTTTCAGTAAACTTAGCTAGGGTGTAATTCTGCCCATTGGTCCCTTTTATTTCTGTCCCCATTTTTTTTCCTTTAGTTTAACTCCCCATCCCTTCCCTCGTTTAGGTGGTCAGTGATGTCAGTTCTCTGGTAGGTGCGGGTCGCCTTTCGTTTTCGTGTGTGTGTTTTCGTATTTGTTGTTGTGTATGAATGAGTGTGTGCCTGTGTGAATACTTGGGAGGAATGAGTGTGTCCTTCATTTACTTAAGTCCCGCATCGATTTCGTCCGGTTAACTGATATTTCTGCCACATTCAAAAGTTTGTGGGGGGTTTTATTACTAACACTATTTTTGTTTGGTTTCTTGTAAATATTTTGTGTCATTTTGTATATATTCATTGGGGTTCATTTTTAAAATTGTTGTTTTTATGCCCCCCCCACACACACACAGACAATACTTGTATATAAAGGGAGAATTTAGGATTTTCATTGAGTCAAAGAGGTATTTTGGTGGTTGTAGTATGAAAGCCATGGATAAATGTGTTGTTTTGGTGAAAGGAATATTGTTTCGTATGATAGGGTCAGTGGTTGTGGCTAGCTAAGTTTTATACTAAGACAAGTGATGACCGTCCTTTACCCCAACCCCATTTTCGGCCTTGTGCCACATTTGTACATAGTACAATAAATAATGTCAGGATTCCACACTCGGAGAGATGCCAACCAATTCCACGGCAATTTAAACTTTGACTTTCCCGCGCGAATTAACCTCTTGACTCAACAACCTAAATGGTTTACTCAATCTCTCTTTAAAACAAACTTCTCAAAAACTTCATTTACTTTACTTGAGAAAGTGAAATATATATTCACTACATATTAGTAACAGTAAGAAACAAAACTTTTAACAATTAACAGTTCAAGGTACGCAAATTCGTACAACTTAAGAATATTTACAATAACGCTCGTATACACACATTAACATTTGAACTGTAAAATCAAACACTTTTGTACGTTGAACAGCAAACTGTTTAATTCTTACCATAAATCATCAAAACATTGATTTAAGCATTCAAACATACTCAACGACAAACTACATGTCTTATTACACCAATATACAACAAATCACCAACTCATTTGTATTGTATAATGTTATTGTTATGCATTCAACTTTTGTCTTGCTTTTCCAACTTTATTTGCATGATTTGTTCTAAGTAATTGTTGTGGACGAATGTTGTAAAACACACCCTCGAAATTCCTTCTGGTTAATTAAAACACAATCACCAGTCTGCAACAAATACGTGTCTTTCTTATCCCTAAAGTTGCATAAGGCGTAAAACAAACAACATTTATCCGCTACGCGAAACTTGAAAGAACTGACATTAAAGTACACAAAAGGGAAAAAGAAAGCAAATACAAAACTTACATAGCAAACATTGTATAAAAAATTTCCTTTTGTTCGCCTTATAGAAAAACTAAAGGAGAATAACAATTCTAATGTACAAAAACATAATATTACACTCTTTGAAGATTTAAAAAAAAATTGAGGACAAGGCAGAAGATACAAAAGCCCGCCTACCTAATTTCTACAACGGAATAGGAATGATTTAGAACAGGTTGGTGTCACGGAGACTTTGTTTGTCCTTTACTGAAAAGTTCAACTTGAATGTTAGGTTTCGTTCAATTTTTTCTCTGGAAGACGCTGAAACGAATGTTCTATCATCGGACTTGAATCTGGCTTCTGGTTGAGATTTAGCTGTCAGCTGTTCTTTCTCTCCCCCATGATGATTTTTAACCCCTTCAGCTGGGCAATTCCTCTGGCCTTGAAGTGTGAGTACTTAAATGCATTCTCTCTGATGACTAAATCCTTTCTGGTTCTATATATTTTTATGCGAAAAAGGGAGGCTCCGGAACCATTAATTCTAGAATTTACAAGAGGTGAGATCACGTCTTTGATAGGACAATAAATACAATAATATATTTCTTTTCTTTCCTTTCAAATTCAAATGGATATCCACAACAATTCTCCAAAGAAACAAATTAACAGCTAATTCTAAAAATAGGTTTTTACACACTGTAATATTTTTTACAAACCGTCTTTCTTAAAAGTACACTTTTCTCAGAAGAACTTGTAAAAAACACCTAGACGATTAAAGCATTTATTTATTGCATATTTAATTAAAGACTGACTTTTTTATAATATTAAAATATAACATTTTTATAAAGGTGAAAGTTGAAATTTCAAGAGTTCAAGTGTAAAAGTTCTGTTGCCTACGAGAGAGAGAGAAATATATATGTATACGTATGTATGTATCCAAATGTCGTAGCTTGTAGCGGGAACCCCGAGCGGCCCCGTATCACACAAGGGTGAACGAGGTCACAAGAGGCCCGCTGACATTTTTGAAGACAATAAATCTGACGGTGAAACAATATAGACGACAGAACGAGTATATGTATGATATATAGAAATTTATTCTAGAAAAGGAAAAGAGATAAAAGTGGTCGGGCGGTAGAGGTGCAGAAGTTCTTGTGCAGGCAATGATGGTCGACGTTGGTGTTGGGAGCTGCCAGGATGATCGTTGTTGGATGTTGCCTGGGATGATCACTGTTGATAGTTGAAGTTTATTGATGTTGTTGGTTGCTGGCAGGATCATCGTTGTTGGTTGTCAAAGTTGATTGTTGCCGGGATGATCGCCGTTGGTTGTTGAAGTTGATTGTTGTCGTTTGCTGGCAGGATCATTGCTGTTGGAGTTGATGTTGGTAGTTGCCAGGAGTGTGCCACTTGTTGGTTGTTGCCAGGGTGCCAATTGTTGGTTGTTTGTCGTTGCCGGGTTGCCAACTTGACGTGTTGGGAAGGAAAGAAGAGCTGGCGTTGTTTGGGCATGTTTCACAGGTCCAGTGCAGGTGTTGCGTGTTTGCCGGCCGAGTCCGATATTCGTAACCTCCCGTATTAATTACTAATATAGTGTACGGGAAAGGTTAAGGACGACGTGCAGGCAGCCAGTAGGGACAGGAGCCAAGAAGTAGTAGGCGAAGGAGAGAGAGAGAAAAATTGCCAACAAGTTGGCAGACAAAAGAATTGGGAGCGTAACTCAATACACAGCCCGGTGATCGGAACGAAGGCTTTGTTTGCCTGGAGGCTTTTATTATCCATTTATTTTTAGAGTTGGTTGAAATTCTGGTCTTCTTTTATTTAGTTTTATTTATTTATGTCTATCTCACTATAAATACTCTAGAAATCTCACTTATCACCTGACACCAATTATGATCTAATCAACGAATAGATTCATGTTAAGCCTGCCATCTTTCACACTAATATCATATCTTATTCCATCGGCAAAATACCGTAAGAATGTAAACAGAGAGCCAGACAAGATGGGATTCCACTTGATATGTTACGTAATATATCAATGAATTGACCATTCTCATGGGACCAAAAACCTTTGGATTACAAAGAGTTTAGCAAAGCTAGGGCTATATTTTCTAAATAAATATTTTATTATGTAACTGGTTTTTACATCTGTAGTATATGACACTTATTGATGGACATCAAGTGATAGCAAGTCTCCTCAGTCTTGCAGCACTCTTTTATTTTAATAATTTCATCCCAAGAAAGCGGTAAAGCCAATAAGACGTAAAGGGGTTACTGAGAGTGAAAGAAATTGAGAAAACCTTATTGAGTATTAAATATGTAATCAATGTATTAGCAAACTTCGTCTTATTGTTATGATAACACAAGGCTAACGCTAGCATGTGTAGCGATATCAGTGTCAGCCGATATCTTGCCAAAGGAAAATCATCTGAAAGACGTTACAGAAATTGTTTCGACAGTATTTGTCTTTATCTGCTAAGTGAAGTGAATCTCAGAAGAACCATGTCAAACGCTCCTGACAAAGAAGCTCAGCTAAGTGGAGCGAACTTGATGAATGCCTTTTTTAGATGAAAGATGACTAGACAAAGAAACTTTGTCCCCTATAACACAGTGGTCATTAGCGGCCGAAAAGTGAGGACCGCTTGTTGCGACGTGAAAAAGAAGGCGCACGCCCGTTCGCTGATTAGACTATTCGCCCTCTCACCTCTCTTCACCTTACCTTGGCCTTCTTCGTCTACATCAGGTTTCAATCGAATAAAATTAGTCTGCTGTTAAAATCGTTTCATAGCTTTATTACGTGAAAAACAATCTGGCCATAGAGCTATTTTTTAAGCCACAAGCATTTAACCGGAATAAGCTGCACGCTGAGAACAAACAAGGTGTCTGGGATGAGCTGCAGTGCTACATGTGTTACCATAAAAATGAAATATCTCATTATCTCAAATAATGGAAATCAGGCTGCGTGATAAAAAAATCACATTTGTGTTTTATAATACAAAATGCCGCACCTCCAATCGGTTGTTAACTGGGGCAAGAATTGGCTGGTCAACGCCTCAAAAACTAAATTACTCTCCAGTAACCACCATAGAGATCCTTCCCTGCCCCCCATTAAAATGTCTGATAGTCAACTTCCTGAGAGCAACTCCCTGCGTCTGCTCGGTCTCACGCTGACTGCTGACCTGAGATGGAACAAATACATTGAGTCAATTGCTTCTTCCACCGCGAGGAAAGTTGGCTCTCTGTGCCGCGCCAGGAAATTTTTCTCCCCTGAATCGATACTTCAAATATACAAAACAACCATTCGCCCTTGCATGGAGTATTGCTGCCATATATGGGCTGGAGCACCTTCTGTTTACCTCGGAGTTCTTGACAAGATCCAGAGACGGATATGTAATCTAATTGGCCCTGATCTAGCGTCTCGTCTGCAGTCACTCTCTCACAGACGCGTCGTCGCCTCTCTCTGTCTTTTCTACAAATACTTTCATGGTAACTGCTCTGATGAGCTGCTTTCACTGGTTCCCAGACTCCATGAATTCAAGCGCCCTACGAGGCTGGCATCCCGCTCCCACCCTTACACCGTAGAAACTTTCAAATGTAGCCGTCTCTTCTACTTCAATAGCTTCATACCTCGCACCTCTCGCCAGTGGAACACCCTCCCCAATTACCGTTTCCCTGAAAGCTATAATCCCCAACTATTCAAATGTAATGTCAATCGACATCTCCAGTTACCTTGATCTACCCACTATCCTTCTCCTCATCCTTTCTCCTATCACTCCTATCTGCTCTCGATCCAAATCTTCCGCAACCCCCTGCATCCTAGTGGCTTCACGCCTTGCTTGGGGCGTAATGCTTAAAAAAAAAAAAAAAAAAAGTTGCAGCAATGCACAATTTACATATACCAGAAAAGTGAAACTCTGGAAAACCATGAAAGGATTGTTCTTAGGAAAGTTTGTGGAGAATTTATTTCTTGAATCCTCCACGGATTTGAATTCAAATTTGTCATTCTCTTTGATTGTTTACAACTAAAGCTAGATTCTAGCCTATTATTTTAACCCATGCTTGAAGAGAAGAGAATATATGAATTCATTTGTTTCCTAAGATTATTAGTACGAAGCAAGCGTAAACTATGTCTGATAGAATTTGAAAGGAAATGAATACACTTGTATTTGAAATCAGACAGAGGCTCTTGAAATTTCTGGGACATAATGTGGAAGAAAAGCCTGATTAATTTGACACACGCAAGATATATTAAAGGGAAAGGAGAGACCGTAGGAAACAACATGTAACACGATATTATATAAATAAATAGATGGCTGAACACATTATATGTCATGATGAGTGGACAAATATTACTTAGAACAAAGAAGGATGGGAAGTTGTGAAGAGCTATAATCATCCACGCCCGGAATGGATACAGGAGATAAAAGAAGTAGAACTGAACTTTGCAGTTTATCTTAATTCTTTTGTCGCCAACGTGACAAAAAGAAGTAAAGAGAAAAGCAGAAGACCAAGTAAGTTTTATAATAAACGAAAAATGGTTTTATTTTAATTTTAATGATTTGGTCAGTGACTAAAAAGGGAACATATATAAAGGCTTACTGGCAAGAAGATAGAAATACTTCAAAATAACTTCAGTGGGGAGTCACTGAGTTTTTGTAGTACAGTTTATATGTCAGGTCAGTGAATAGTAATATTTAGCCACCCCCTCACGAGGGTTACACATGGCACGAGGCCGGGTTTAACGTGGGATTTCCGAGCCCGTAGGCTCGGCCAAAAATATTCCCTCTTTGAACCCGCATAAACGGGTTCAGGGACAGTCAATCACCCCGAACGAGACTCTGCCCTTCAGCGGAGCCTCGTCCGAATTCCTCTCCGCCCGAAAACAGAGAGTTAGACTGTTACTTACCCCGGAGGCAAGTTTACTTATCCCGGAGGCAAGTCAGTGAATAGTAGTAAACAGACTTTTCTGGAGCAAATTTATACTGACTTTGCCAGCCAACTCGATTAATTTTGGCGCCAAGCAACGAATATGAATACCCGGACGAAAGACCTCCACTTATAAGGTCATTCAACCACATCAAAGAGTTCTTTGAAGTCTTTAATTTAAATGGTTCAGAACTCAGATTAGTTTAATTCATAAAAATAGATTCTCTTAATAGAGTTCTTAATAATATTAAGATAATGGTATTTTGTATAGTTTGACGATTGAATGTTGCTATAATGGATGATATTATCATTCATAGCAACTTCATCATTAGCACCAATATGACAATCATCATCGTTATCATAGTAGTTGTAATCTTAATTAATTTTGTTGTTTAGATATATTTCCTATTAAGACTGAATTGATGAGTATGTGGTTAATTAAAATAGTCAATCAGTTTCCAGCAAGGAGCAAGAATTGTCTTTGTTAAATATTAATCTATGAGTCCGAAAGTGCGTGTGCGTGAGAGAGAGAGAGAGAGAGAGAGAGACAGAGAGAGAGAGAAAGAGGGTTCTGATTCATCCCTTTAAGCGACAGCCAGGCGAATATACACTTGAACACACGCACATACACAATCTGACAAAAGTGGCATTCTTGATTTTAAAAAAATGGTCTGTTTGTTTCATCTTTTATTATATTTTCCAATATTCCTGATAAGGTGTTGAGTATTGTGCTCGAAGTTGTGGATAAATTGTTCCGTATCCTCACCACGCTGGAACCACGCACTCCACAAGATCGACAGTTGGTCCGGTATGATCCAGTATTACAGGTTAGGCACAAGTCTCTGATTCCCAATGTCAATTCGAAGCCACCCTCCAGCCACGTTGTGATTGTTTTGATCCTGGATAATGGTCATCAGATCGTAGAAATCCGGAAGCTCTCCGTTGGTCCACCTGCGAGTTCTTTGGTTAACAGAAAAATAAATATAACCAAGTCAATTCGATTTTGAAAGGACAAAAGTATTTATATACATATAAAAGCAAACACACACACATACAAATAATTCTTGTTGCACAAGGTTGAATGTTTCTTGTAATGTGAACAATAACCAAACAAACACAAATACGTCGAATAATTTCGGTAGAGGAGAAATGTGGCCTTCGTTTTAAACCTTTTTGGTCTGTTCTTAGTGCAACTACTACAACCTTCGATGTTCACGTTCTCAGTAGTAGTAATATTAGTAGTAGCAGGAGTAGTGGTACTTAGATGTTAGCGGCGGTATTTCGCGTCTTCGCCCTCAGCTTCAGCAACACACAGCGGACGCTTCCTTTCCAATCTCTGACGTCTCTCCACTCACTTCGTCTGCATTCGAAGACAGACAAACCCAAAACTCTCTCCAATCAGTTCGCTCGCCTGTTTATTAAGAGAACCGGCTCATGTGTCCCAGACTGGTGATGTGTCTGTTTTTCTATTGCGAACATAATGACATACTACCAATGTACAACTTCACTCCTCCGATAATAAACAATTTACTTTTTCATCGATTGGTTTCCAAGGTTCACAAGACACTATTGTTTATGACCTCGCTATTAATTATTCTGTCGCTTATTGTAAACTACAGAGATTTTTGTTTCAAAAATAAATTCTAGGTTAAAAGATCCTGTATTTTAACTTCGGTTCTTATAGTGTCAAAATCCATTTCTTTTTTTAAAGTTCCAAATTATTATTGTTCCAGTAATTAGTAATCTGATATCCTTTGTACACTTACAAAAATAATATATTTCGTGTTCTAAATTAACTTTCTGTAACATTTACATTTCAAAGTCTTTACAGCATATTAACATCTTGGTTATTCGAAAACGCTTCTCTTTCACTTGGCGTTTTCTGTTTTACAGCATATCCACCTTTATTATCATTATTATTATTTCAGGGGTAATATCGCCCCTGCCACAGTTCGAAGTTCATATTTTGTTATTTTTGTTTAAGTACTTTCAACTTTCGCAGTCATTATCAAGAACCGATGTGGTGTTTTTTTGTTTTTTTTTGTGATACTTACTTAGGAGCTGGTGTCTTGAAATGCATATGGTATAATTAACGTGCACACTTATCATATTAGTATTATAAATATAAAAAATAACTAATGCAATAAATAAATCGTATACACTTTTGCGGCCTCGTTCACAATCACTATCAATCATGACGTCTCGCTAGACCATATCAAACGTCCAAGAGAATACCAGGATGCAGACAAAGGAATTCTAACTACCAAGCTTGGAAAAGCTCTACACAGTTTATTACACCCTACTTTTTATTACGCACATAACCCACATATATGTTAGTATGTCTTAATATAATTTTCGTAATCATCTAAAAGATACACAGAAAATATAAGCGAAACAAACTCTGAAATATATTGTGTGAGACTGTTTTCATTGAATCGCCAAGGATGAGTCCTATATGACCCATGCTGATATTTATTTGGCCTAACATATTTTTCATATCGGTGTAATGGAATGAAGGCAGTATTGAAAAAAACTCATGTAAGGACACAAGGATGGAACCTTCCTACTTCAAAAGATTATATTACCGCTGACCGAAGAGGTTTCTTGAAATCAAAGAGACGATAATAAGGAATTCATAAATAAATGACCACATCTGCCCAAACGACATCTCGCGAGATCTCAGTAGACGTAAGCAAAAATTGTCTCTCTGCTTTCGAGTGAACGAGCGAGTAAGAGATATGGCGTCCACCAGGCGATCGCAATAATGACTAAGCAAAATTTACATGAATTTTACAGAAGATGTGGACATATTCAAATGTTGTGACGCGTGATAGTTGTTGACCAAGGAATAGAATAGGCTATAATGGACAAATTTACCATAAAAAAAAACGGTCATGTAAATGGATGAACTGGTGATTAGTGAGTCAGGCAACAATCGCATTCTCGCCTATTTTTACCTTTTTTTATTTCTATTCCCCCCTCTCTCTCTTTCTCTCTCTTTTTCTCTCTCCCTCTCATATTTCATTCGTTTCGCAGGTTATATTTTCGATTGTTAAGACTCACTTTCTACTCGTCTATTCGCAGAATCTAAGACACACTGTTCCTATCTATCTATCTAATTCTGTTCCTATCTATCTATCTATCCATCTATCTAATTCTGTTCCTATCTATCTATCTAATTCTGTTCCTATCTATCTATCTATCTATCTATCTATCTATCTATCTATCCCAGTCTGTTCCTATCTATCTATCTATCTATCTATCTAAATCTGAAGCTATCTTAGTCTATTCCTATCTATCTATCTACGAATATGTCCACATCTTCTGTAAAGGCTTACTATTAAGAAAAGAGCAATCACTATAGATACCGATTCTGGAACTGATTATATCGGAAAGGTCTCCACCCCAAAGGTTCTATCCTTGGATCTACTCTGTTTCTTATTTTCATCAACGACCTTTCCGGTATCATCATTTCCAGATTCAGCAACTATGCTGATGACAACTAATTGCTCCTATTTTAATAGTAAGCCTGACCGTTTTGATAAAGTCAAACCGGCAGCTGATCTCAAAAATGAAATCTTTTGTTAACTGGGGCAAGAAATCAATTCCAACGTCTCCAAAATGTAACTGCTCTTTATTAATCATCTTAAAATGCCTTTTTCGCTTTTTCGCTTATGCCTGATGATGACCTCCAGGATATCAAGTCACTGAGCCTTCTTGGTCTCGTTTTTTTTTTTTTTCTTTTCTGATACAAAGTGGAACGATTATAATAACTCAGTTCGTTCACTGTGTCGTGGTAGACCATTTTTATTGCTAAAATCTATCTTGCATCTTTATCAGTCTTACTATTCATCCATGCATCAAATATTGTTGACATATCTAGTCTGGGATCTTTGATTTATATCTAGAGATTCTTGACAAAATCTAAAGTAGAATCTTAAATGTTATTTGTCTTGACCTGGCACTTCAGCTTCAGTCAGTTTCCGACCGCAGTAACGTAGCTTCCCATTGCTTTTTTCTATATTTTCAAGGTAATTGTTCTGGTGAGCTTTCTTCGTTGGGGCCTCAATTTAATGAATTTAAACTCAGTGCGAGATTTGCGGTTAGGTCTCATAATGTCACTGTTAAAATTGCTTCATGTAACCGTTATTTCTATGCTTATAGCTTCTTCTCCCGCACTTTTCACTTGTGGAAATTTCTTCTGGTATCCGGATCTCTTCCCAACTACGATCTTCAAAAATTAGAATGCAGTGCCAGTCGTTGTCGTCTGTCTCCTTGAATCATGTCCTTTTCTTTTCCCTTTCTATTTCTTTTATTCTCTGGCGGCTTAGGGTGAAACGAAAACAACATCTCTTTTCAAATCTAAGTCTCTCATAATATTTCGTATGAACTTCACACACACACACACACACACACACACACACACACACATTCATTTTTACCATGTTTGTAGCCTTTCTACTTAGTTTGTTCAGGCAATAAAATATGTTAATAATTATATAACATTGTTTGTTTTTATATTGATTCGTACGGGTTATTAACCCTTTTCAAGTTATTTAAAGCCAGAAATTGTTTTAAGATTGTAAGAATTTTTTGGTGGGGGAGATAATAATGATTTAGCGACACATGGCCTAGTAAATGATTAAAATAAATCTAGATCCTTAGCAATTGTAAGTTCAATCCCTAGTGCTGGTAGTGTTCAGAAGTTACATGTTCAGCTTCAGTGGTAAAAATGGACAAGCGGCGCAAAACTGAATGGGACTGGTAAGTACTGACTGATGAAATATCTCTTGGGTATGGAATGCGAAGCGTAAATTAAATAAAGAGTTTTGTTTGCATTTTCAAGATAGTTCCGAGACTATAACAGCCGAAACGTTGTGGGTACATCAACCAAAATGAGTACGCTGCTCCGAATGGCAAAGCTTATAATACATAGAAGTATTAAAACAAACACCTGATGAAGGTTTGTGGATGCAATAACCGAAACGTTGTGAGTATAACAAACAAGCTTAGGATGGTATTCGGAGCAGAAAGACTATAATAATAATAATAATTTAATTCCCAAACAGAATGTCAGCTATAAGCACCTTGGCTGTACCTGTGATGCAATAGTTTCATGAACCACAGCCGACATTAGGCGAATGAATGCCTAAAACGAGAAAGCGTCCCACTTGCCATAGCATGCATCACTCCAAGGCTGGTGTTGTCCAGATCCAGATGATAAGTTCAACTAGAACTGTCTTACAAAACTACAACAATCGGCCTTCAAAGATACCTGGAAATTACAGAAGACTGGATGATTATCTGTGTCAAAGAACATGAAAGTAAGAAACTGTATTCAGTAATAAAGGAAGCCAAAAAGTTCAAAATTGAAATTTCAGGTAAAACATAATACACCTACTGCATCGGCAAAAAAACTTTAAAAAAAAAGAAAACAATAACAAATGCAATGGACCATATACAGAAACGATAGCAAGATAAACCTCTTCATGGTCAATATTCTGCCCATACCAATCAAGCTGATGTAGACAAACCCTGTACCCATCAATGGCTACCTAGTGCAGGGTTAAAAGCTGAAATCGATGGTTTTATTCTTGCTGTATAGGACCAGTGCTTGCTAACTTCCCAAAATGCAGAGCACCGGGCTGAAAGCTGAGATAGAAGGCCTAATTATTGTAGCTCAGGGTCAAAGCCTCGCAACCAAATCTTATCAATGTCACATAATCATGCATGGAACTAACTCGAAATGCAAGATCTGTGGAAAATATGATGAAACTGTCGACAATATTATTTCAGGATGTCCGGAATTGGCAAAAAAATTCATATACCCAGAGACATAACAAGATTATGCCATATGTGCATTGGAAGATATCCAAGAAGCACAAAATTGAAACCACTAAGAGATGGTATGACCATCAACCAGACACAGTTACCCAAAATAACGATGTAACTATCCTCTGGGATAATAAAAACCAACAGACCTGATATTATCATAAAAAGACAAGAAATTCAGGAAGTGTATGCTTATTGACATAGCAGTACCATATGAGAAAAACACCTCCATGAAAATTATCGAGAAATTGTCCAAATACAAGGACATGGAGATCCAGATTAACCGGAAGTAGAGAATAAAGACTGAGATTGTACCAATAGTAATCGGAGCTCTGGGCCTCGTGAGAAAAGGAATGGACAATATTACTAACAATGTCCCAGGTAACATCAACATATATGTTGCACAGAAATCACCCTACTAGGAACATCACATATACTAATAAAAATGCTATCAATTAAATGACAATTCTCCTATAGGGCCCAAGGAGCATAGTTTGGGCTCGGTTCTAAAGGATACACTTCCTGAATTTCTTGTCTTTTTATGATAATATCAGGTATTATTGTTATTACTTTTATTTTCATTGATTTCTGGCGTTTACACATTTCTTTCCGGCTCGCACCCAGGGACCTAAAGTTAGAAATGGCATCATGACACTTTCCACTGACAAAAAAAAAATTACATGGATAAAGCACTTCGTAAAGTATGGGCTGTACTTGTCAGAACAATTTTTTGTATCTCTTTGAGGCATGGACTTCCAGGAATCCCTTCAATTAGTCTAATGCAATCTTAGTCCTAGGGCTCCAACTACAACAGGGATTGTTGATGTTGCCATATGCCACATTTTCGAGATTTCTATTTCAAGGTCCTTGTATTTTGATTATTATTATTATTATTATTATTATTATTATATGCCTTATATAATATATTATTATTGTTATTATGGTTTTATTCTTTCAGCGCAAGACCAGAATCTTTTCATTAGGAACTTTCAGGCAAATATCACACATAAAAGTGTGGATCCAAAATACAGGCTCTGTGACAAATATCAGGAAATCATAGACCATCTAATCTCAGGATGTTCTCTACTTGCGCCAAATGAATATACAAATTGTCACGATAGAGTGGGGTAATATTTACAATGTGCAAACACTTTGGAAAAGATGTTAACAAACACTGATATGAGCATCACCCAACACCAGTTACAGAAATAGAAGACATCACAATGGAGTTACACTATACTTACAGACAGGAAGATTGAATAGGCCGGACATAATCGTCAAAAACTGAAAAGAAAAAACTTGCCTTTGAAAAATCTATCGAAGTATAAAGACCTGGAAATCGGAAAAGAAAAAATGAGGAATAGTGTGACACCCACCAGTAGTCGCGGTCGCAGCGCCAGCGCCAATATGTGACATCCACTGGTCGCGACGTCAATATATGACACTGCGCCGTCGGCCCGTGGTCAACTCTCAGTTGCGGCGCGAAGCCGTAAGTTTCTTCCACCGGCGTTTTGGGGTTGACTCCTTGTTGCTGCCACCAGCCTATGTCCCGGCCGATCTGGTCGTTTCCGGTTCGATACCAGCTTTGTCGTTCTGAGCTTGCATCCAACGATTGGTCACCGAAGTAACTGCTTTGATCTCAAGTCTAACCTACCCACGTTGTGACTTTGATCTTAGGTAGACGAAATCAATCAGGCGTCGATCCGTAGTGCAAGCTGAATCCGGGTTAAAGGTGATACTGCACAAGTGTAAGTAAAAGAAAAATAATAAAACAAACTCACGAGGTTCAAATATGTTGAGAAATAGCAATTATCTTTATCTATCTGTTGAGTATAGGAGTGTGTTTCTATGAATTCGTGATACTTTTTGCGTTTCTTAAGCAAGTTATGGTATCTTAAGTCGTTCGTCAATAAAAACTTGGTTTTGGTAGGAAGACTAAGTCGAAAGTCATGGAATCTTGGTCAGCTCCTGCGAGGCGCTATTCTCCGAGCCCAACAGCTCTCTGTCGATCTGTGTCTGCGTCTCCGATCTCCAACCCAACTCACTGAACGCGCGGGGACGTTAGTTTATATGGACACCGACCAAAACCGGGGTAGGGGCCTGTCGTGGTTTGGGTTCTTTGACAACTCTTAATTCCCAACAAAAATTCTCTTTGTCCTTAGGACAGGAAAATTTATTACTTCCTATTTTTGGAAGCTAATCACTTTCCATTTCGGGGGTTTTCTCCCTCGTCCGTGAGGAGAGGTCGGGGGAGAATTATCCTCCTAGACTCTTCCTTTCTCATATTGTTCTCTCATACCAATCCTCTTAGTGGGTATCAACAACTTCCTCGCCTTTTTCATACATTCAACTTCGCCTATCACTCACGCCACCACTTGACCATTGATTGCTCGGCAGCGTGGGTGTGGCTAGACCTGGCCTTGCTAAAATTATCGTCCAAAAAATAATTCTCTTTTCTTTTCTTTCCTTCTTTTTTATCGGCCAGAATTCTTATGAATCCCACGTGGCCATAATTAAATTTTTATCTTATTTTTATCTGCCACCCAAAATCCACTTAGCAGACTCATTAATCACTGCTAGTCAACTTTTTAACTGGGTGGTCGTGTTCCACCTGAAAATCAATTTTTTTATTTTTCTCGTGGCTTAAAATTTTCGTATCACCAGATGCCCACCTTCGGCGACATTAAATCTGTCGTCAACAGTTTGAATAAGCAATAACAATGATCATATCAAGATCTGTATACATAACGGCTAGCTTTCTTCGTCGGATTCCAAGAATGAAAAATATTAATGATATCTCTGATAGATAACCAATATTGATTTCTTCTGCCTGTATGCAGTTGACCGAAGCCAAAAATTTTTTTATTGCCGTCGTGTGTGGTCGGCGTTGTCATTCCTCCCCGAATTCTGTTTCCCTTGGCGCGTCACTATCTGAGCATGACATTAATTAATTCTGACAGAATCTGAAATCTGGCATTCTCTTACGGATTTTCTGTCTTCTGCGAAAAAGTATCTTTCTTCGTAAAAGAAATAAAATCTTTTCCTATTCTTTTTTTGTTAAAAAAAATGTCACGCGGTCTGTCTTTCTCGCCTTAAGTATTTCTCGTTTTTAATTTCTATGCTTAATTAGTTAGCCAATTACCATAGCTAAATAGTGTCACAATAGTACCAGTCTTTGTAGGTGAGGTTGGAATGATAAAAAAGAGGAACACAACAAGATATTGAAAAAAATCCATGGAAATCCCAGCTTAAGAAAAATAAAAAAATGTCTTGATAAGTACCGCCCACACACTAAGAAGAACTTTGTTCATGTAACGCTAGTGATGTTATGGGAGTTAGAAACACAATTCATGAAATGTAGCCATAACAGCACACCACAACCTGCCATAGGTCTTCCAGCAGACTTGGTAGGTAGTGTGACCATAGCAGAAATCGAAATACAATAATAATAATAATAATACCCATAAGTGGCTACGTAGTGCAAGGTTAAAACTGAAACGGAAGGTTTTATTCTTGCTGTACAGAACCAATGCTTGCTAACTACAAATTACCAAGCCCACATACTGAAAAATTGTGTTAGTCCAAAATGCAGATTCTGTGATTAATATCCAGAAACAATTGGCCATCTTGTATCAGATTTCGCGGTATTGGCATCCACTGAATATAAAACACGGCACGACAGATTGGGCCAATATCTGAACCAGAAAATCTGCAACGCTTATCGAAAGGAAACAGAAAGAAATTGGTATGAAATTCCACCCAAACTTGTTACGGAGAAAGGACCTGTAACAATTTTATGGGATTTCATAATACACGCAGTAAGAACAATCAAAGCTAATCGCCCAGACATCGTTATTAGAAACTGCAAACACAAAAGTTCCTCCATATTGATATGGCAATCCTTGCAGACTGTAACGTATCTTTGAAAATCTTCAAAAAAAAACTATCAATATACAAGAACCTTGATATCTAAATCTCAAAAATGTGACGCATGAGGACGTTAACAATTGTAGTTGGGGCCCTCGGATTGATTGAAAAAGATTCCAATAGACTCATTGAAGGTATCCCTGGTAGCCCACGTCTTAAAGAAATACAAAAGTTGTACTCACAAGTACAACCCACACCTTACGAAGGGCTTTATCTCTGTAAAATATGTGCGATTTTTCTCAAAACTGCACAGTAGAAAATGTCATGATGTCTTTTTTGACCTTAGGTTTCTGGGACCCAGAAAGATATGAATACACACCAGGAACCAAATGAGATAATAATAATAATAATGTATGTGCCCAGATCCGAAGGAGGCAGAGGATTAGTTCAACTAGAACTGTCCTACAAAACTACAGCAATTGGCCTCCAAAGATATTTGGAAACTACAGAAGACTGGATGATGGTATACGTCAAGGAACATGAAAGTAGTAAGCGTCTCTACTCCGTAATGAAAGAAGCCAACAAATTCAAAATGGAGTTCCAAATGGGCGTAGAGATGCAACTACAGCACAATACACCGGCTGAAACTGCAAAATACCTAAAAAAGACAGCAAAGACGAATGCAACCGACCAGTTACAGAAGCGATGGCAAGATAAACCGCTTCATGGCCAATACTCTACCCGTACCAAACAAGCTGACGTAGACAAAACCCGTACCCATCAGTGGCTACGTAGTGCAGGGTTGAAAGCAGAAACTGAAGGGTTTATCCTTGCTGCACAGGACCAATGCTTGCTAACTAGGAATTATCAAGCACATATACTAAAATATTGTGTCAGCCCAAAATGCAGATTCTGTGATATTTATCCAGAAACGATTGATCATCTTGTATCAGGTTGTACGGTGTTGGCACCCACTGAATATAAAACCCGACATGACAGAGTGGGCCAATATCTGCACTGGAAAATCTGCAACTTCTACGGGAAGGAAACTGAAAGAAAATGGTATGAACACCACCCAGACCCGGTTACGGAGATAGGACCTGTTACAATTCTATGGGACTACACAATACACACTGACAGAACAATCAAAGCCAACCGCCCAGATATTGTTATTAGAGATCATAAACAAAAACGGTGCCTACTTATTGATATGGAAGTCCCTGCTGACTGCAATGTATCTTTGAAGATATTCAAAAAGTTGTCAAAATACAAGGACCTTGAAATAGAAATCTCGAAAATGTGGCATATGGGAACATCAACAATCCCTGTTGTAGTTGGAGCCCTAGGACTGGTTGGAAAAGATTGCAGTAGACTAATTGAAGGGATTCCTGGAAGTCCATGCCTCAAGGAGATACAAAAAATTGTTCTGACAAATACAGCCCACACCTTACGAAGGGCTTTATCTATGAAATTTTTTTTTTTTTTTTTTTGTCAGTGGAATGTGTCATGATGCCATTTCTAACCTTAGGTCCCTGGGCGGGATCTGGAAAGAAATGTGTAAACGCCAGAAATCAAAGAAAATAAAAATAATAATAATAAAGGAATATAATAAGACAGACACGTGGAGAAGGCCGGAAGATACAAAGGCTAAAACGTCATGTGTACAACAACCAAGATGAGCATGCAGTTCCGAATAGCAGTTTACAGAAAAATAATAATTCTTTATCTACAAAATTCCGATATAAAAGTTTCTTTGTTATGATTGCCTGTCTTTGATTTTTCGTTGGTAATAACTTATGCTTTCTAAATTCTTCAGAGTCTTCTTTTGTTATATTTCATCCTTTGGTGCATTCCTCACTTGAGATGAATTTTCTTTTAAAACCTCAGGGTAAACCGGTTTACATTTCTAGCTCTCCGATTAATCTCTCACTGATAATCATACTTATTATAAAACCCAGGTTGTGTGTGTATGTGTGTGTTCGTTTATATATTGGATCGGATTTTCTACATTTTTTAGCCGATTTCAACAAAACTTCACAGGACTACGTAAAATTACCTTGCGGCGGTTCTGACAGCGTCAAAAAATTGGAAAAACACAATTGTTTTTGCACGAAATCAATTTGAAAACCCGATTAAGAAGGATAGCTGTTTCGAGAATGAAAGGGGGACAACTCATATCGAGTTATACTTATTATAAAACCCAGGTGTGTGTGTGTGTGTGTGTGTGTGTGTGTGTGTGTGTGTGTGTGTGTGTGTGTGTGTTCCTTTATATACGGGATCGGATTTCCTACATTTTTCAACCGATTTCATAAAAACTTCCCTTTTTTTGGCAGGTAGTGTTTCTTATTGTCTTGCACACTTTTTTTCTGTATTTTTACATTCTGAATGCTTTTAAAATTCCATTTAGAAGACAATTGCTTATAATAAAATTCTCTTCAATCGGTAGACTCATAACGATTGAAAACAATGTTTTTGTTTGAGTTTGGTTTTGACCAATTCGTAAAAAAAAAAAAAAAAACTAATTAAGACATGCGTGTCCGTCAATCTTAAACAATAATCTTTGTCAATTTTATTTTTCAGTCTTTATGATGGTCGATACTTGATCTATCTCTTACTGTTACATCCCCGGGCAACGCCGGGCACTACTGCTAGTCATTTATATAGACGAAGGAGGGCTGAAAAGATCGTAGGCTGTCTATGAAGGAGTGGCGCTTGAACTGTAGAATCGTGCATGCATTATTTTCAACTCTTTTTATTAATAACTGTATTGTTTTGTTCCAACTGACATTTGGCTGTTCAAAGAAAACTTCAAATATAACTAGTAGCAAATTCTCTTGAAAATGGACAAAATTTGGCATCAAGGTGTTTTTCAAGTATCGACAGAAAAATGGCTTACCCCCCCCCCCCAATTATTCATACTGGCATAGTTACTACATTAGGGGATAAAGGTCCAGTGCAAAAAAGTGGGCAGGTGAATTCAGAGAGGGAAGAGTGAGTCTTGAAAATAACCCAAAGTCTGGACGTCTTGCAAGTATTAGGGTTAGAGTTAACCCTAACCCTAACCCATATCTCGTTAGAGTGTTGAGAATATTCTGCACAATGAACTTGGCATAGAGAAGGTTTTTACTCGATGGTTACTACGTCTTCTGAGACCAAATCAAAAGCGAACCAGACTGATTATATCACAGGAAAATCTAATATTGTTTGAGGCAGATCCAGCTGGTTTCCTTGAATCTTTCCAAACCCAGATTATTGATTTCATTATTTTGAACCAATCTGAGACAATCCATGCAGTGGAAATACCCCTCCTCATCTGATCCAAAGAAGGCCAATGTCGTTTCATATGCAGAAATGGTGATGGTCTCGATTTTGGGAATGCAAAAGGCATTGTTTTTATTGACTATCTTCAAAAAGGCCACACCATCAATGGGAAGTACTATTCCAATTTGCTAAGCCAGTTACAAAAAGCTATTAAGACCAAACGCCAATGAAAACTGACGAAAGGAGTCTTGTTTTATCAAGACAATGGTCCATCACACAGATCCTAGATTTCAATGGCGGTTGTAAGCAATTGTTTCTTTGAACTGGTTAATCACCTCCCTATTCTCTGGGTTTGACTATAATCTGTTCTCCAACATGAAAAATACATTTGGCTGTGAGGCAGTATCGCATCGATGATGATAGCATATCTGTTGTCGATGACCTTTTTCACCAACAGGATAAACAGTTTCTTTTAGCAGTTAGGTGTTAGTTTACCTGGAAAGAAACAATACATTTATTAAGGAGAAATTAGTTGAAATTAATACAGGCACAATTTTACACCTCTGGCAACACTTCTTCATCGTCAGCTACAGAATTTTTCAGTCCAGCCTCGTAACATCAAATAAATACCCTCCACCACCAAAAACAATATAAAGGTTGAACTCGTTATATTAAGCGTTTGGATGCGAGAGAAAGGAATAACGAGGATTAAATTTTGAATAATGTACAGAGACGTTATGGAATAGGTCACGGTGGTAAGTCGTTTTGTTGATTGGTAGACCTGTTGTGTTGAACTGGAGAAATGTCGGATTGGTGGGCCTGCTCCGTTGAACGGAGGTCGCGATGCCGACTGTGAATGGGATATCTTATAAACGATTCGAGGCAAGCCAAGGTGACGGTGGTGGTTGGTAGGCCTGTTCTATGGAACGTAGGTCGCTGATCGAGTTCACGGGGGAGGGTCGATTTCTGTTGGTTGGTATTGCCGAGGTGACAGCGTCGTCGACGATGAAGGCTTGTAGCTGGGTGGTGTCAAGTCTGGATAGTCGGCCGATCGTGGCTAGAGGTTGGTGCTGACAAAAGCTTGTATCTGGGAGGAGCGTCGTCGAAGATGAAGGCTTGTAGTTGGGTGGTGTCGAGGGTGGATCATGTTACGGTTTTTTGGGTATATATGGCATATGACTAGGATATTTATTATGTATCAATACATAATTGTGGCACAAGGCCGAAAGGGGAGGGAGTCGAGGCTGGTCTTCACTAACTATCTTATACCTAGCTAATCTGATTCACGACCCATTCATACGTTACAATTTACTCGTTCACCACAAGAACTTGTCCATCACCACTCAATCCTTCATGCACCATAATACCGGATTCTCACAAGGGGGACCTACCAAAACGCGCCCCAATCCATAAAAATTTGATGATACATAAAATGCTATACATAAAATTCTAATAATGATAAGAATGAGAGGGGAGGGAGATGAACCCAAAAAATAACTAAAAATATACACAAAATACAAACTAAACATAACATATGTTAGTAGGGACTGTCCAACCCTCAAAACAGAGAGGCAGCTGTATTCTGCCCAGAGGAGAAAATCAAGAAGCACTCTCGCTACGGGAGTGGGAAAAGAGGATAAAATATTATGCCGGAATGGGTAATATAAAGCTGACCTAGTCAAGATGAAAAAGGGGACCAAAACAAACTGGGGAGGTTGGGAATCTCGACTTGGACCATAACCAAAGAGCAGCCGGGATACAGGCCAGGAACGACACGTACTCACATTAACTAGGTACACTGAAGCTTGTCTAACCTAACCAAGGGGAGGGTTCCACAGGAAGCCACCCCGATGTGCTATAGGTTGACCTAAAAAAGAAAATCAAGGCTAGCCCCGGTCACACGAACCAGGCTTGCTACTTTACCCACCTTTCGCTGAAGACTGTCGAATGCAATCGTTTTCTATCAGATCTAATCTTCATCTTGAGCTGATGCTCAAAGAATTGGATTAGATGCTGATAAGAAAGACGGTTGCCCCGCAAGACTTCCTCCATTCGCGTCGTCCAAATCACCATTCGAGCCGTGGCCATCAGCATCAGAAACACCATTCGTTTCTCCCCGGAATACGGGGGGCGACACATTGTCACACGCGTATGCGCGATCAATGGACACAAGCTGTTCGGGAGCGAGACGAGCCGTCAGCTCGCCGACATGGTCCCATAAGGGGCGGACCCGGGGGCAATGGTAGAAGGCGTTCGAAGCCGTTTCTTCTAAGCCAAGACCACACCGTTCACAGTCTGGCAAATCCGCCAAACCCCATATGAAAGCCTTGTCATTGAGAGGCAGCCGATTCCGAGCCAATCGCCAGGTAAGCGAAAACTCAGTGTTACTGAGGTAATCCGCCGCTGGCGCCCAAGACCAATAGGAGCGATACTGCTCCTCCGACAAGCCGAGCGTATCACGTAGTTTATCCTTCGCGCGACCCTCCACTAAACCACGATAGAAGACCTTCCTAGGCCGTGAAAGGTCACTGGACCGGGAATGGCCTTCAAGGCCAACCGACACTTGCGGATGAAATCCGACTCATCCCGGGGCCTACAACGGCGCTCGGCCCTCGAGATGGGGGGACTGATAGTAAGGCTAGGGAAGGCGTCCCTAACAATCCCCTCCAGAATCGGATCTCCTCTAGTCAATGCGCGGCGTAGGAAAGCCAACCTAGAGGCACGGATGTGACTCATAAGGTGCGGCATTCCCAGCCCCCCATGACACGGACGTTTGGTGCAGACTCGTCTGTCGACCCTGTTCACGCGTCCCCTCCATAAAATGGAGGATAGCGATCGCTCGAGCACCTTCCCGCGGTCTTTACAGAGAGGGAGTACGGACAACCGATAAATAATCAGGGGAAAATGTATGTAACACACACCTCCGCCCTGCCCTTCACGGACAACCGCCGTCGATTCCAAGTCTGACCGGCAGAATCGACCTTTGCACGTACTTCAGACCAATTCTTCTCCAGCTGGAGCTCAGGCCCAAACCACACTCCAAGAATGCGGACAGGACCGTCCGTCCAACCGAAGCGGCCCGGAAGATCGACCCCTTCCAGTCACCCCAACCGCAAGCCGGACGACTTGTCGCGGTTTATCTTGGCCCCTGTCACCTTCTCGTACCGATCAAGCGCCTTCTGTACCGCCTCAATGTCGCTGCGGGACGACACGAAAGCAGATACGTCATCGGCGTACGCGGAAACCCTGGCTCGAGAACCTCCAGGCACGGCAATTCCACGTAGGGCCGGACTGCCGGTCTCGTCCTTCAGCCGGCGAAGGAGAGGCTCCAACGCCAAAGCATAAAGGAGAGGCGACAGCGGACAACCCTGACGAACCGACCTAGACAGCACGAACGCGTCCGACAACCTTCCGTTCACCTGTACCACAGCACTGGGGGAGCGATGCAGGAGGCTAATCCAGCGGCAGAAGTTGGCTTCGAATCCAGCGGCCTGCAGGACAGTAGCAAGGTAGCGATGGTCAACCCTATCAAATGCCTTGGACTGATCCAAATTGATCAGCGCGGCTTCTTCGTCGTCTTTACACCCTCTATGATCGTGCGGATCAGATGCAGGTTGCTCTGAATTGTTCGGCCCCTCACAGAACAAGTCTGCTCAGGTCCCAACAGAGACTCGGCAACTGACTGCAAACGCTCCTGCAGGATCTTGGCCATAATCTTTAACTCTGTGTTTAGCAGAGTTATGGGCCTATAATCATCTAGGTTCCCCCACCACCTTTGCCCTTTTTCAACAGAGTGATCACGCCCCTGGTAATCCGATTGGGGATAGACCCCGACCGAAACCAGTTGTTGAACACTGCTGTCAAAATCGGAACAAAGATGTGCGACAGCCTCAAGTACAATTCATAGGGCAAACCATCCAGACCGGGCGACTTGCCTCTGCCGACCTTCTTCAAAACCACTTAGACTTAGCCCTCCGTAATCTCTCCCTCGCAGCTAGCCGCTTCAGTCGGCGAAAGCCGAGGAAAGACAGCCAAATAGCTGCGAAACTCCTCCTCACGGAGACCAGGCTCCTTGGTAAACCGGCGTTCGAAATGGCGCCGAAACGCCTCGCACATGCCATCAGTGGCCCGAAGAGTATGCCCCTCCGGGGACTTGACTTCACGAATGAAACGATCGCCACCTCGAGGGACCTCTTCCCTGCGCAGATCTGCGCCCATGTTCACAGCTTCGGAAGACATCTTACTTAACATGTCTAATTACCTGGCCCATGTACCGCTCGCTATTCAAACGATCCAGGGCCGCCCTAGCTAAGGCTATTTCTAGGGGATCCCCCCAGCCACCGCCCGGGTGTAACTAGCTTTAAGTGTCTTCTCCTTATCAGCTCTATCTAGAGCGAGCCGTTTGCTGAAATCAGTGGTGAAAGACCTAATCCTAGACTTAAGGCGCTCCCACCACTTACTCCCGATAACCGCCCCCACTAGCTCCCGCTGCACTAATCTAGTTAGCTGCTCCCGGAAGTCCTGCCTGTCCAGTAAAGACAGATTGAACTTCCAGTAGCCAGCCATTCTAGGCCTATGATCTAACGCTACACGGGCACAAACAAGTTTGTGGTCCGTGCAGCCTACCCAGTGGAACGTAGGGCAATCTAACAGATCTATGTCGGCTCTTCTCACTAACATTCTGTCAAGGTAGCTAACCACCTTGTCAGAAGGCCTACTAAGAGCCCACGTCCACATGTTCCCCCCGGGATGATCGACCCGGTATCTATCAACGAGACCACAATCGTCGATCAGATCAACCAGGCTACGATCGTCCCTTCTCCCACTAGCACCCCGCCCCCTGTCTAAGTCGGGGTCCAGAATGGCATTCCAGTCCCCCATTAGAACTAGGCGCGTTGAATCAACCAGGAACGGCCCCAACCGCCGAAAAAACGAGACCCACTCCTCCAAATTGATCAGCGCGGCTTCTTCGTCGTCTTTTACACCCTCTATGATCGTGCGGATCAGATGCAGGTTGCTCTGAATTGTTCAATTTGGGTAGGCGCATAAACCGCAACGACTCGGAACGAACCACTTTTCACGGCAATATCGGCCACGATCAACCGGCCCTCGGCATCGGTATGCACAAGGTCCACCTTCGCATCAAGAGTCCGTCTGACTAGCAAAGAAACTCCTCTGGCAAACCGGTCCCCATATGCTGAATAGACAACAAAGTCATCGTCCAGCACACACGCATCGGCACTGCAAACAAAGTGGGTCTCTTCGATCGCGGCGACATCCACATCCAGGGACAGAAAGTCCCGGAGCAGGCGGGCAGCCTTACCCCGATCCCTTAAGCCCCTCACATTCAGAGTCGCTAACTTGGTTTCCATTTTTAAGCCTGCAAAAAAGAGAAGAATAAGCGCAAAACCTATTCACATACGGGCCGGAAATCTGAGGGTGAAAGGACCCCGACGGCTTGTCCCAGGCTCCCTGTCCCCATCTTTGACGTCATCCGTCCGTCCGAGACAATCCCGCCGACGTCCATGCGGTATGTTAATTTTAAAACCCTGTAAAGAGAGGGGTGGAGACATACCGGGACCCTCCCTGCACAGTAATTAAATAGTTTTTTCAGGTTTGCAGTACCTGTCTGCGCCATCCGTATCTCAGGGAAAGCATCCTTGGCCTCCTGTAAGTGATTCCAAACCTTCAGGTGCTTCCCTGTATCACGGATACATGTAATTACCCCCGGTGCTCGGGGAAAGTTCCTAGGGTCTTCCGTAGACTTCCCATCTACAGAAGTCACTTTAAAGAGAGGGCCCAAGAGTGTCTTTCTCTGTGTCGACAGATCCCTCTCCGCCTCCTTCCTGTCTACTCTGCAAATGTCTTCCACCCTGTCAAAATGTTTCTTCACCTTCTTTTTCCTGGAAGGGTGGGGCGGGGTTGAAGTTGACGGAGGGGGAGTAGTAGAAGGTGGCGTCATAGGTGGTTGGGTAGACGACTGAGTAGGGGGTTGGGTGGTGGGTTGGGTAGAGGGTTGGGTAGAGGGCTGGGGGGATGTGACCTTGCTGGAGATGCCGATGGAGATGCCGATGTGTTTCTTGAGCGGGACTTTGCTTCTTCCGGTGCAGTAGAACGCGATTGTGCGTTTGCTTCTCTCTCTTTCCTGCTTCTCCCTGACACTTTCTCTTTTTTAGTCGGGATGCTCTCTTCCTCTTCCTCCCTCCCTCTTTTTGACGATGAAGAGCGAGGTGGGGGCATTTCCTCCACCTCCATCTCCCCCTCTGGATTTGTTGGTTTCGGTCCTTTTGCCTGCTGCTTTTCCGGCAGCTTCTTGGGGCTGCCCTTCTCTTTTTGTGGCCGCTGCTGTTTGGGCGACTGCTCGTTCCGCTTCCGGGGAGAAGGTGCCGTCTTTTTTCCCTTCACCTTCACCCACTCCCCCTCAGGAGTTTTTCCTGATGACGCCGCTGGTGCTGCCGCTGGTGCTGTTGCTTCTGCAGTTGTTGTTTTTGTAGCTGGAGGGTGTGGAGGCTGTACCTTTTTACCTGGGCACACCTTGGCCATGTGACCCAGCACACCACAAGACCAACAGAACGGCTTACGCCCCTCCACCACCACCAGCATCCTCTTTTCCCGGCATATCAAGGTGTTGGGAATGTTCCTGAAAGCTTCTCTATCTAGGATTACTTGCAGGACCATGTCACACGTGGCTATACCAGATTTGCTAGTCACGGGTGACGCGTCCTCTACTTGTCCATATTTAGCAAAGAAACCTCCAATCCTATCATCTCCAATATCTATGGGCACCCCATGTACCGTGATCTTTGTTCGGCGGGTGCCCATATATTCTGTCTGCATCCTTATTGCATTTGTTTGCAACACACTCCCTGATAGCTGCTTGGCTTCCTGCTCGGTCGCTAGGAGGATGTCCCACATGGCATTCGATCTTCTGGCCAATAGTTTGGGAGCAATTATCAGGCTTTTCAGTGCCTCCTCCATACTCTCCCTACTGAAGCCAGCCAATTTGCGGCTCTTCACGTCGGCCGTCAGAAGGGAGATGGTTCTTGTTTTAACTCCATCAAGAGCTTCTTGAATTGTCAGGAATTCATTCCCTTTGACAAATTCGCCGTATCTTTCTCCTTGCTCCTGATAATACGCTGCGTCTTTTCTTTTCGGACTGTTTCCCGCCCAAGCCGATGTTTTCGGTGTCGACGGTATGTCCGTTTGCCCCGTAGGAGACGGTGTATCCTGTGTAATGTCTGCCATGGGGATTTCTCCCCAGGGCAGGTGCACGGTAAATGTTCTGTGTTATATACTTTTTTTTTTTTTTAAAAAGTAAGAATTAATAAACTCAAAACAAGTAAAACGGGGAAAAAAAAAATAAAAATAAAAATGTGCGTTAAAACAAAAATCAAATCAGTAGTTCAAAAATAAAAGAAACAAGGGGAGGGCGAAAAAGAAAAAGCAAACAAAAGTAATGCACCAACTGAAAAACGTACAACAAAAAAAAAGTGTGAAAATAAAACTTTCAACAAAATAAAAACTAACCGTTCAATTATTTTTCCCAATAACGCTGTATACTTCAACAACAATATACTAGGGGGGATATATGGCATATGACTAGGATATTTATTATGTATCAATACATAATTGTGGCACAAGGCCGAAAGGGGAGAGAGTAGAGGCTGGTCTTCACTAACTATCTTATACCTAGCTAATCTGATTCACGACCCATTCATACGTTACAATTTACTCATTCACCACAAGAACTTGTCCATCACCACTCAATCCTTCATGCACCATAATACCGGATTCTCACAAGGGGGACCTACCAAAACGCGCCCCAATCCATAAAAATTTGATGATACATAAAATGCTATACATAAAATTCTAATAATGATAGGATGCAAGGGGAGGGAGATGAACCCAATAAAAACTTAAAATAAACACAACATTCAAACTAAACATAACATATGTTAGTAGGGACCGTCCAACCCTCAAAACAGAGAGGCCGCTGTATTCTGCCCAGAGGAGAAAATCAAGAAGCACTCTCGCTAAGGGAGTGGGAAAAGAGGATAAAATATTATGCCGGAATGGGTAATATAAAGCTGACCCAGTCGAGATGAAAAAGGAGACCAAAACAAACTGGGGAGGTTGGGAATCTCGACTTGGACCATAACCAAAGAGCAGCCGGGATACAGGCCAGGAACGACACGTACTCACATTAACTAGGTACACTGAAGCTTGTCTAACCTAACCAAGGGAGGGTTCCACAGGAAGCCACCCCGATGTGCTATAGGTTGACCTAAAAAAAAAAAATCAAGGCTAGCCCCGGTCACACGAACCAGGCTTGCTACTTTTTACCCACCTTTCGCTGAAGACTGTCGAATGCAATCGTTTTCTATCAGATCTAATCTTCATCTTGAGCTGATGCTCAAAGAATTGGATTAGATGCTGATAAGAAAGACGGTTGCCCTGCAAGACTTCCTCCATTCGCGTCGTCCAAATCACCATTCGAGCCGTGGCCATCAGCATCAGAAACACCATTCGTTTCTCCCCGAAATACGGGGGCGACATTGTCACACGCGTATGCGCGATCAATGGACACAAGCTGTTCGGGAGCGAGACGAGCCGTCAGCTCGCCGACATGGTCCCATAAGGGCGGACCTGGGGGCAATGGTAGAAGGCGTGCGAAGCCGTTTCTTCTAAGCCAAGACCACACCGTTCACAGTCTGGCAAATCCGCCAAACCCCATATGAAAGCCTTGTCATTGAGAGGCAGCCGATTCCGAGCCAATCGCCAGGTAAGCGAAAACTCAGGGTTACTGAGGTAATCCGCCGCTGGCGCTCAAGACCAAGAGGAGCGATACTCCTCCTCCGACAAGCCGAGCGTATCACGTAGTTTATCCTTCGCGCGACCCTCCACTAAACCACGATAGAAGACCTTCCTAGGCCGTGAAAGGTCACTGGACCGGGGAATGGCCTTCAAGGCCAATTGACACTCGCGGATGAAATCCGACTCATCCCGGGGCCTACAACGGCGCTCGGCCCTCGAGATGGGGGGACTGATAGTAAGGCTAGGAAGGCGTCCCAACAATCCCCTCCAGAATCGGATCTCCTCTAGTCAATGCGCGGCGTAGGAAAGCCAACCTAGAGGCACGGATGTGACTCATAAGGTGCGGCATTCCCAGCCCCCATGACACGGACGTTTGGTGCAGACTCGTCTGTCGACCCTGTTCACGCGTCCCCTCCATAAAATGGAGGATAGCGATCGCTCCAGCACCTTCCTGCGGTCTTTACAGAGAGGAAGTACGGACAACCGATAAAGAATCAGGGGAAAATGTATGTAACACACACCTCCGCCTTGCCCTTCACGGACAACCGCCGTCAATTCCAAGTCTGACCGGCAGAATCGACCTTTGCACGTACTTCAGACCAATTCTTCTCCAGCTGGAGGTCAGGCCCAAACCACACTCCAAGAATGCGGACAGGATCGTCCGTCCAACCGAAGCGGCCCGGAAGATCGACCCCCTTCCAGGCACCTAACCGCAAGCCGGACGACTTGTCGCGGATTATCTTGGCCCCTGTCACCTTCTCGTACCGATCAAGCGCCTTCTGTACCGCCTCAATGTCGCTGCGGGACGACACGAAAGCAGATACGTCATCGGCGTACGCGGAAACCCTGGCTCAAGACCCTCCAGGCACGGCAATTCCACGTAGGGCCGGACTGCCGGTCTCGTCCTTCAGCCGGCGAAGGAGAGGCTCCAACGCCAAAGCATAAAGGAGAGGCGACAGCGGACAACCCTGACGAACCGACCTGGACAGCACGAACGCGTCCGACAACCTTCCGTTCACCTGTACCACAGCACTGGGGAGCGATACAGGAGGCTAATCCAGCGGCAGAAGTTGGCTTCGAATCCAGCGGCCTGCAGGACAGTAGCAAGGTAGCGATGGTCAACCCTATCAAATGCCTCGGACTGATCCAAATTGATCAGCGCGGCTTCTTCGTCGTCTTTACACCCTCTATGATCGTGCGGATCAGATGCAGGTTGCTCTGAATTGTTCGGCCCCTCACAGAACAAGTCCGCTCAGGTCCCAACAGAGACTCGGCAACTGACTGCAAACGCTCCTGCAGGATCTTGGCCATAATCTTTAACTCTGTGTTTAGCAGAGTTATGGGCCTATAATCATCTAGGTTCCCCACCACCTTTGCCCTTTTTCAACAGAGTGATCACGCCCCTGGTAATCCGATTGGGGATGGACCCCGACCGAAACCAGTTGTTGAACACTGCTGTCAAAATCGGAACAAATATGTGCGACAGCCTCAAGTACAATTCATAGGGCAAACCATCCAGACCGGGCGACTTGCCTCTGCCGACCTTCTTCAAAACCGCGTAGACTTCGCCCTCCGTGATCTCTCCCTCGCAGCTAGCCGCTTCAGTCGGCGAAAGCCGAGGAAATTCAGCCAAATAGCTGCGAAACTCCTCCTCACGGAGACCAGGCCCTTGGTAAACCGGCGTTCGAAATGGCGCCGAAACGCCTCGCACATGCCATCAGTGGCCCGAAGAGTATGCCCTCCCTTAATGATTTGACTTCACGAATGAAACGATCGCCACCTCGACGGACCTCTTCCCTGCGCAGATCTGCGCCCATGTTCACCGCTTCGGAAGACATCTTACTTAACTTATGTCTAATTACCTGGCCCATGTACCGCTCACTATTCAAACGATCCAGGGCCGCCCTAGCTAAGGCTATTTCTAGTGGATCCCCCCAGCCACCGCCCGGGTGTAACTACCTTTAAGTGTCTTCACCTTATCAGCTCTATGTAGAGGGAGCCGTTTGCTGAAATCAGTGGTGAAAGACCTAATCCTAGACTTAAGGCGTCCCACCACTTATTCCCGATAACCGCCCCCACTAGCTCCCGCTGCACTAATCTAGTTAGCTGCTCCCGGAAGCCCTGCCTGTCCAGTAAAGACAGATTGAACTTCCAGTAGCCAGCCATTCTAGGCCTATGATCTAACGCTACACGGGCACAAACGAGTTTGTGGTCCGTGTAGCCTACCCAGTGGAACATAGGGCAATCTAGCAGATCTATGTCAGCTCTTCTCACTAACATTCTGTCAAGGTAGCTAACCACCTTTTCAGAAGGCCAACTAAGAGCCCACGTCCACATGTTCCCCCCGGGATGATCGACCCGGTATCTATCGACGAGACCATAATCGTCGATCAGATCAACCAGGCTGCGATCGTCCCTTCTCCCACTAGCACCCGCCCCCTGTCTAAGTCGGGGTCCAGAATGGCATTCCAGTCCCCCATTAAAACTAGGCGCGTTGAATCAACCAGGAACGGCCCCAACCGCCGAAAAAACGAGACCCGCTCCTCCTGGTCAAAGGCGCATAAACCGCAACGACTCGGAACGAACCACTTTTCACGGCAATATCGGCCACGATCAACCGGCCCTCGGCATCGGTATGCACAAGGTCCACCTTCGCATCAAGAGTCCGTCTGACTAGCAAAGAAACTCCTCTGGCAAACCGGTCCCCATATGCTGAATAGACAACAAAGTCATCGTCCAGCACACACGCATCGGCACTGCAAACAAAGTGGGTCTCTTCGATCGCGGCGACATCCACATCCAGGGACAGAAGGTCCCGGAGCAGGCGGGCAGCCTTACCCCGTCCCTTAAGCCTCTCACATTCAGAGTCGCTAACTTGGTTTCCATTTTCTAAGCCTGCAAATAGAAAAAAGTGAGAGCAAAAACCTACACACATACGGGGCGGAAATCCGCGGGCGATAGGACCCCGACAGAATGTCCCAGGCTACCAGTGCCTAATTCGGTCGTCATTCGACCGTCTGGGACAATGCCGCCAACGTCCATGGTGAAAGTTAGCTTTGCAGCCCTGTATACAGAGGGATGGAGAATAACGGGGACCCTCCCAGCACAGAAGTGCGAAACTTTTTTGAGATCTGGAGTACCCGTCTCCAGGATCTTAATGTCTGGAAATGCTTCCCTGCATTCCTCCAGAAAATACCAAATTTTCAAGTTCCCGCCCGTGTCCCTAACACAAGTGGTGACACCCGGGGCCTTTGGGAAATTCCGTGGATCCTCAGTGGATTTCCCATCCACAGATATACACTTAAAGAGCGGACCTAGCCGCGCTCTTCTATGTGAGGACATTTCTCTATCTAATTCCTTCCTGTCCACATTACAAATGAGGTCCGGCCCAGAAAAGAATTTCCTCTTCTTTCTTTTTCTCTTATCTGGGAGAGGGGAGACAGGCGAAGGTGTGGGCAGAGGGGTGGAAGTACCAGGTGGGGTAGTTACCGAAGCAACGGAAGAGTTTGAAGGGGAGAGTGATGAAACCCTAGAAGGGGAAGAGGGACGACTCTCAACTTGGGATTCCACCTGGTCCTGGGATGCCGGGAGGGCTTGGGACCCTGCTCCCTGAGTACTATCTTGTTTTGATGCCTCTTCCTCTTTGGAAGCACTAGGAGGGGGCATTTCTTCCACCTCCATCTGTTGCGGCTGCAGGTTCTTTTGGTTTGCCTCTTTGTTGGGACTGGCAGGTTTTGCTTTTTTCGCCCCCTGCTGTTGTTCCCGGTCTTCCAAGGCTACTGCGTTTTTCTGCTTCTGCTTCTGCTGTTGCTGTTGTTGTTGCTTCTGCTGATGTTGCTGCTGCTGCTGCTGAGGCGGCTGTTGCTGCTGCTGCTGTTGTTGCTTCTGATGTTGCTTCTGCTGATGTTGCTGCTGCTGCTGAGGCGGCTGTTGCTGCTGCTGTTGTTGCTTCTGCTGTTGCTTCTGCTGATGTTGCTGCTGCTGCTCCTGCAACTGCTGCTGTTGCTGTGGCTGCTGCTGTTTGGGAGGTGTAGCTGCTCCTTTAGTCTTCTTCCTCCCCACCTCCGACCACTCAGTGTTAGCCGTCTTTTTCCCCTCCTCGGCTGGCACCACCGGGGTAGATACTGGCGCCTGTTTTTCCTTAGAGGCCGGCTTCTTAGTTGGGCATAATAAGCCAGATGTCCTGCCTTCCACACACAAACAACAACAGGGTCGGCGACCTTCGACCACGACGTAGATCTTCCTCTCCTTGCAGAGAATTGTGTTGGGGATGTCCTTGAAGCCCTGGCGGTTCAATGTCACCATGACTTCCAAGTCACCAGTGGCATTCCCCCGCCTTGCTTCGGACTGCCGACACCCCCTCCACAGGTCCATAATGCGCGAAAAAGCCGCCCACTTGATCCTCGGTAATGTACATGGGCACATCATGTAACAAGATCCTAGTCTTTCTTGTGCCCATGTACTCTGTCTGGAGCTTTAGAGTTTGTTGTGAGGGTGCAGCCAGCCAATGCTTTGGCTGCCTCCTCCGTGGGCAACAAGATGTCCCAGCACGTTCTGGTTGCTACAGTCTCCATGACTGAAGGCACCGGAACCAGCTCATCCTTCTTGATGAAGTCCTTTAATTGCTGCTTCTGCGTTTCATAATATTCGGGACCCTTTTTCTTTCTGATGGGCCCCCAAACAGATGGTGCCGTTGAAGTGGTGGCCAAAGGCTCTTTTTCTTGGGTCCCCTCCGCCATAGCGGTCGGGTAATCCCACACAAACAGTTCTTTTTTAACAACAAATACAAAGAAGAGCAAGGAACAAAAATCTCACTTACTTTTTCCCTTTGAAAAAACGTCTACTGACGTCCAAGTAATACGCACAAAAAAAGAAAACCACAGAGGCTAATATAACGCTTGTGACTAGTGAGCGAGTCAGAATGACTTATTTCCCTTTATAGTCGACCAATAGTAGGTTGACCAATCAGAAGCCGCCCAACACTGTATTCATAGTGTATAAAGGCGGCCATCTTGTTTCCTCCTACCAGAAGGACAAAAGGCGACCAGGAGAAGGATGAACTACACTCTGCTGTGATATCCACTGCGAACCTTCACTACGCTTTTCTACTGTCTCCGAAATATTCACTGCCAACCTTTGGATGCGATACTCGAGGATCGACCGTCATGAAAATGTCTAACAGATCATTAGTCGCTTGTTGCTGGTATTTGCCGAGGTAGCGAGGTTAGCATCGATGAAAGCGTATAGCTGAGAGGAGTTGAAGTTGAGATGTTTTCGAGTCGAAGCTGGATAGCCGAGGTGTTTGGACAAGCCTGAGAATGGTAACAGTCGTTGAGATCTGTGGTCATGTTTAATGTTGGTGACAAAGGCGGCGGCGGTGGCAGCAGTACCATCACCCTGTGTGGTGGCCGTCGGAACGCCGGGCCGCGACTGCCTGGTGTTATTCTCAGAGACCTGCTCTTAAGCGTGTCTGGTAGTCTCCAAGAGCATCTCTCTCTCTCCGGCGAAATCGTTCATGATTGGCCACTGCCAGAGCTCTCTTCGTAGGGCGAATGTGATGCGTGGAGCCTAATGCGCAGAAGATGACTTTTGTTATTCCATTTCATGGCGTTCACATCCGGTCAACGTGCAGAATGAATCAGAAAGAGATCTAATTGCAACAGAGTATAACAAAATTAAATTCAAACCATCAAGCTAATGCATGGTAAAAAGAGAGAAAAGTCAAAGCTGATGTTTCAAATAAAGTAGCAATAATTAGCTAAACAAATAATTTGAAATATTTGAAGACGATGTGAAATGAAAACGATATTTCTAAGTGGAAAAGGAATTAGTAACAGTCGGTCGCTAGTGAAAGGAAGTCATACGAGAACTTTGAATGTGTGTGTGTGTGTGTGTGTGTGTGTGTGTGTGTGTGTGTGTGTGTGTGTGTGTGTGTGTGTGTGTAGAAAAGTAGGTTGCAGAGTTGAACAACTGACTCTCTGACTGAACGGCATGTGTGGTGAGAGAGGGAGAGAGAAAGAGAGAGAGTGTGTGTGTATGTGCGTCTGTGAGTGTGTAATGGCGTCGGAGAGATGAACATTCTCGGCTCTGATTAACTGAGGGACATCGTAGGATTAAACGAACTGTTTTAGGAGAGTCAAAATAAAGTGTTCTGATTGGTCCAAAAATGTAAGAAAATCGGTCCCCTTCAAACTATAGTAACTTATCCAGATGTCATCGTCTGGATCATTTCAGGGTCAAATTAGAAGCTTTCAGTTCGAAATAAGTTTTCTTATTGGCTCTGGAAAATGGTTTATTAGATGTGAATTGATACTGAGCCATATTTGACGAAATCGCTTCAAGTTACTACAACATATGATACAACTGGCCTATGCCTCACCGTGAATAAGTACTTAGTAAAATCGCCATGTTTTTTTTCTACAGTATTGGGCGTCCGAAATTATTGCTTTATGTTAGACTAAGCTAAGTCGCCATACAGCAAATGATGTTGATCACTTCCTACATGCAAGCCACCAGCTTAGCCACCGGGTCACTAGCGGCTTCCGTGTAGTGTTAATAAAGCGTTACGGTATAACTCCCGGTTCACTTATAATTTCAAAGAAAATCCACCGATATCTGTCTATTTCTGAGATAAAGTATTGTAATTATTTACATTGTTTGCGCTGTTGTACTCAACTTTATTGCCATATTCACGACGTTTCGGCTGTTGTATGTTCCGGCCTTCTTTAAGTGATTGGAATTTCGAATCGAACCCTTTATTTCGTCCATCGAGGTGGATTGATCTAGTTCCACGTGCCATACCTCTTCTGGGTGTCCCAGTTATCTGTCTTTAACTAAACTCTCCAAGTTTTTTGTTCACCACTGTAGTAGCCAGGTATTGAACTTGCAACTCTTTGGGTCAGCCAACACTTTTATCCACTGGACAATGTGTCCTTGAAAAATATGGCATTAAAGATGAGGACCACATTCCGAACAATGTAAATAATGTAAAATCCACTGACTATTTGTCTAAACGGTGATATCATAGGTAGGATTTATCTAACAATTTCCTATACTAAAGTTTACACTATACAAGGCTCCATAGTCGCTCAAGGTAGAGGCTTAAAATGTTTATGATGATAGGTGTGATATGAATGAAAGATAGGTACCACCACTTTTTCGTTTTTATCATGATAAAAAGGCCCTAAACATGACGAAAAACGAGTTTTATCGTCAAAATGTTTGTTATTATTAAAAGGAAAGACCAAAGTATTTTGTATTATTTTATTATTTTTTTTTAATCCTTACAAGCATATTTGAAATTTTGGTTAAAATATTGTTTTTCTGGCGTCAGCGGTGGGCCAAAGAATGGGAAATTTAGCGTCTTTTTTAGGTAAAAAAAAACACATTGTTTTGGAAATTTTTGCATAACTCAAGTAATTGATGGATTTTAATTAAATTTTCAGGACTAATTCACAATTGAATGAAATTATTTTGAATTGTTTTTAGAAAGTTTTGGTAAAATATATTTTTTTCTACATCTGTTACTCCCCCTTTCTTAATTTTTTGAAATTTCGAGAAATTACAATTTCAGCGTCTTTATATCTGTATTAGCTAAAAGCAGAATTTAAATTTTAAATGATCAATTTATTTTTGTCGAACAGAAACACTGAAAATCTGCCCCGAATCGTAAAAAATGCAATAAAACAACGATATTCTTTAATTAGAAAAGCTTTTATTTGCTTTTAGAAATAAGATATATTAAAGACACTATTGTCTTAAAAAATATTTTTCGATGAATAATCCATTTTTACAAGAATTGTTTTCATTTTTTAAATTTTAATTATAATAATTTATAAAACTTTACACCTTTTAAAATTTTCTATTAATTTCCGCCTTTTAGATTATATTATTATTAAGTGCAAACTATACTTACTAATCATCAATGGAAAAGCTTAATACAAATCATCAAACACCAAGACTTTTCATCTTTTTTATTAATGTATAAACGTGCCTTTTTTTTTGTTGAGTACAGTCGACCATACTCGACATTATTAGAAAATAAGATGGATATTATATTTAAAGCCGATTTTTTTAAAATTCAGTAAAACATTAGCTTACGGAGAATATTTTCCTAAATTTTTAAGAGTACTGAGAATTTAAAAATTATTTGAAAAAGGCGCTCGCATCATTTTCTTCAATTATGTTTTATTACAGATACAGTCTCTCTAGAACCAAAACCGCTACTGTCAGGTTAAAAAATGCGTTTCTGTTATATTTTAAACTTAATGCAATAATATTTTTATCAAATAAAATTAATTATACTTTAATCAGCTCATATTCCTCAAATAAAGTTTCAAAAAAGTATATTTTATTTTGGGAAGATTTTTTAATAAAGACAATTACATTGCAATGAAAGACGACTAAAAAGGCGCTAATCAACTCTTTTAGCAACAATAAAACCTTCCAGTCAAATTAGTTTTAAATTAGTTTTTGAAATATAGCAAAGTATTTTACTTATTGAAAATATAAATTTAACCTATTAGCTTGACATTAAAACTAAAATAAAAGCTTCAAGAATGATTCTTCATTTTCAAAGATTAACTTTAAACCTAGGGTATCGTTTTATTTTCTGTTTTTGTGGGGATACCTAATGAAAGAGGAAGCTAGGAAGTGAATATAATGAGGATAAGAAGAATAGATAAGGATTATCTCTTGATGGTGTAAAGATTTTAGTGTTCAGTGTAGCATGCACGTGGGTGTCTGTTCTACAATGTTACAGTTCTTGAGAAGAAGCTGCCTGAGCAAAACTTTCTCCTTACATTTAGAATACAGGAGATTCGATTCCATGGATGTTGCATGGAAGGTTCTTACTGTAAAAAGAGTGGAGCTCATCTGAACATTTTCCAGTGAAATAGCGATAGAGCCGTGATATACTTACGACCCTGTGCCTGTGGAGAAGAGGATTCATCTGAACTTAAAATTAAACAGTAAACACTAATAACTTCTACAGGAACGTGGAGAAAAACATGATCTTGTTAACTCCTTTAGAAACGTTACATGCATCAACAAATTGCCCTGGTTGTATTCCTTTTAATGTAATACGCAAGCGCAGACGGAAAGTATAGGCTTCTTGGAACTATATATCATACTTGAAGGGAAGACAGGAAGGAGGGAAAAATGAAGTCATACAGCGTTGTATTTTAGCCCTTCAATGAAAAAATACAAAAATTATCTTATGAGAGACTATATTTTAAGCAACAGAATACGTCTTTACTGATGTGTAACCATAGAAAATAAACCCTATTCCCAACATAATTGCATACATATCATATTAAAATGCACCTAAACTTTATTTTCTACACAAAAACAAACAATACTACAAACATGCCCAAAAGATTCCACAATACAACTCACACCGTTTAAAGCAAAATGTATATTGGTTAGAAATTAACTTCACCATGCGAAATATTTGACCAATCAGAAAAAGCTAAAAACTTATTTTTCTCGAGCCTAAATTCAGGAAAAATTTCTTATAAAAACCCAGAGTTAGAATTTCAAGGATCAGAGATACGACTGTCTCCTCTCTCAGCGCGTGCTGAAAGAAACATGTCGGTGAATCATCTCCAGCAACAGCTTGGATGGTCAGTCGGTGGCGTCAAACGAACAATCTCTAACAACAGAGACGGTCAGTAAATCTTCGGTAACAATAAAAGTCCTTTTTTAAACATCAGCTTTTCTGTGAACCAATTACCGAAAAACTTTAACTCAACTAAAGACTATTTTTAATCATTTATTTCTTACTATTTTGAATTCATACACATATGTTTGTAAATACAAATGGTTTATTTAAAAATAATTTTTAAAATCCGGACGACTGAATTTTTACAAGATCACCATCGGCGCGAAAAGTGGAATCGGCTTGCCGAGTTCAATTTCCAGTTGATTCTGTTTCGTTCACAGGAATGTCCATTTTCTTTGGAGTCATTCCACGGTGGTTTACGGGAAGTAGCTGCTCGAGTGGAACTTACTTCTCACCAATGAAATACGAAAGGAATGAATGTGGTTTGCTACAATGTGCGTAGCCGTGAAGGTTATTACTGGAAGAACCAAGGAATACGGTTCTTCTGAGCACTTTCCATGGTAGTAGCGATAAAGCCGTAGGAGGCTTTCCACGTCCCGTCTGGGAGAGAGAGGCTGCAGGGTGGGAAATAATTTGTCACCCACAAGGAGGCCGAGACGCTTTAGATAATGAGAAGTGGGCACCTCCTGCCCAAACATAACATTACTTCATTTTAGGCCTGATCTGGTTCTTGCAAAGGTAAAGGATATCAGGAGGAGCCATGTATTTACTGGAACGGTACAGGGAATCGACCATTTTACCTGCATCTTTAGCGATGAATTGTATATACGAGTTCCACTTGAGGTCTGAGGTTACTTTAAAAACCAGGAGTCTATCTGTCATGGCCTACCATCGTGACTGGTGGTAGTTTGGAATCAGTTTTTTTTTTTATATCAGTTTTTATTCTTGTTCTTATCCTGCCAATGTTTTCAATCTATTTTTGGTTGTTCTGTGATCTATTATCAACATTTTCGCAATTTCTAACTCAGTGTTGCCACCAATCAATAACTTTACATCATTTTGTTTCTCTTTTAAGTTTATATTTTACTTATGACCCATGGCAATCTTTAAAAATCTTTTAAAAATAAATAAATATTAATATATATATATATACAATTTAATTACTTATCCTTAAGTTACATGATAAAATCTCACACGACCAAATAAGTTATTGTAAACATTTCTAATAAAAACGGACATTTTAGCTGGAATTCATATGGTATATTTGTTTTATAAATATCAATATATCCTACTGATTGGTTCTTGCCAGTTTTATTGAGAAAATATCGAATTGTATAATAAAATCGGACCATGTCAGTGATCTCTTTGCTGTTGATTCGGTTCTAACAACGGTCATCTTGACTTTGTTCCTGTCTCTGACATATGTTCTCTATCGTCTGCATATTCATTCCGTTGTGAAGTCTGCTTTAATCGTGGTCGCTGCAGACGCGTCTGTCTATTGGAATTACTGCGTGAAGCTACGTATTTTCTTTTGACTAAAGTATTTCGTTTAAGCTATATTCTTTTACATTCGGATCTTTTTTTCTCTCTCAATAATAACCGCCAATTGAACTGATGCTAATTCACAATTTTCCATAAAAGACGGCTGCAATGAAGGGAAAATTCTTTTGAAGAAAATTTCAAGAGGAATTCAACGCTATTTTTAGTTCAGTTTAAAGAATGTAAAACGAAAAGAAAGAAAGGAAATATTGAAGAAAAAAAAACGTCAAATTGAACAGAGTAAGATAAAGACAGGAAGAAAATACTGAAGGAAAACGGATGAAATGAAAAAACGAAAGAAAGAAAAATGAATTAATTGAACAGAAGAAAGAAATAAAGAAAATTCAGATTGAAAATAAATAGTATGTAAGAAAGAGTCAAGACGAAAAAAAAGAAAAAATTATATTAAAGAAAGTACAAAAAATATTCAGAAGAAATATGTAACTGAAACAAAAATGAACGTAAAGAGAATATATCAAGAGGAATCCAACGCCATTTTTATTTCAATTTGAAGAATGAAAAACAAAAAGGAAAAATGGAAGTAAAAAGCCGTTAAATTGAACAGAGTTAAATAAAAAAGAAAGAAATTACTGAAGGAAAACTGATGAATTGAACAAACGAAAGAAAGAAAAGTATTGAAAAAAAACCGGACTAATTGAATAAAAGAAAAACCGAAGAAAAAAAATGAAAGTAAAAAGCGTGAAAAAATCGGAAAAATAAACGAAGAAAGAAAACGAACAAACGCAATTCATTGTTTCGACTGATAGAACTCTAGTCCAGACAGACTCAAAGAACTAACTGTTAGTAATGGCAAGGATTTCGATTACAAGTACCCTTTTGGTTCTCAAAGAAAATTCAAAGAAATTACTGACTCAAAAGAATTTTTTGTTCAGTGGTGTTCACCTCGTAAGGGGCCCAGGGGTCACTTGAGGCGCAGTGTATGCGGATATGTGAGGGAGATAACGTTTATTCCTAGACTTGAACAGGTTAAGATTGCAGTGATTTAGGAAGTCGCCTGAACTCTTTCATGGCATAATACATTAACTTCAACAAAACAACAACATAAAGCACACATATAAGCTCCTCTAGTAATTATGTCCACACAAAACATGTATATGCACAAAAGCTGGGAATCATCCACTATATATTCAATTGGGAAAACAGAATAACGTACATCATTTTTATTACTTCAAAGCTTTCACGAAAATTAAATTTCGGTATTAAATGAACCATGAAGGAGTTGATATGCCGTTAAACAAACGAATCAATTAATCAACTCTATACTTGAATAGGTTAAGATTGTAGTAATCAGAGAAACGTTCTCTCAGTAGTCTGCAAAGTTCTTGAGGAGAAATTGTGGAACTTCCATCTTATCAATGCTATCCGAAGTAAATTAGGATGATTCGAATCTTAAATAGGAAGGTTGTAATTGTTGAACTTATAGCGAATCTTAAATAGGAAGGTTTGTAATCGTCCGATCAAGAACTTAGGATCTGTTAGGACTGTTCGAGAAGGGTATTAGAATAATCAAGAACCTATACTGACACTGCCTTTGAAGGATGCATCTTTTCACAGGATTTATTCAGCCGATTCTGACAGAACTAGAAGTCCTACCAGGATTTATTATCAGCGTCCACAATCTTAACAACATGAAGTATGCAGATGACACGGTGTTGATAGAAGACTCAGAAAGAAAGGTACAAAAACTCCTGTAGGTAATGAAAACGAGAAGAAAGGATTAAACATCAGCTGTAATACAGAATGCAGTATCTTCTTAGCAAAAGGATTAGCCCAAAATGCAATTTACAAATCAGAGATACCAAACATCAAACAAGGGAAGTGTTTTAACAGCGGACAGAAAGTGTGACACTGAAATTCGAATGTGCACTGGGATAGCTAAGGAAGTATTCCAAGAGTTTAGCAGACGACTAAGAAATAGGAAGATTTTGCTAGAAAAAAGAAAAGAAACGGGACATCTGTCCTCCTATATGTCAGTGAGTGCTGGATAATCTGAAGAAGTAACTTGAAGTAACAGAAATGCGGTTCTGCAGAAGGATGTTGAGGATGCCATGGACGGAACATGTGAGCAACGACGAAAATTTTAGAGAAAATAGAAACAAAAAGGAAACATACTTAACATCAGCAAGAGACAGGGCACGTAATGAGGAATGAGGGCTTGGAAAATCTGATACTCAAAAGACAGATTGAAGGCAAGACGAAAACTACGCATAATTTAGTGAACTTGACTAAATGGATGGCCGAACATGGTTTAGAAGAAATAACAAAAAGATAAAATTTATTAAGAGCTACAAAGGACAGGAAATTGTGGAGAGCCATGATCACCTACGTACTGAGGTGACATGGTACATAAAAAGAAGAGGTGCTGAAAATAATTCATGGCACATGAGGCTGCGTAAACGCTTTTGAATTCTCTCAAGGCTGTAAAGTAAGGATTGTGCAGCTCCAATTCAGATATGATAGAAATATTTCATTTTTCGTCTGACTTTTGTGAAGATAATGCATAGCAGAGGTCAGGTATTTTCTCCAGTATCACAAGAAACGGGCCATTTTTCCCGTCGCTTTATCAGTGGATCATACGTATATATGAGTTCCAATACCTGGGAAGCGTTTTTTTTTTTTTCTGTATCTGCTTGATGTTTTTATCTCCATTTCGTAATTCACATATGGCGGCTTTTTCTTTTGCTGATGACAATGCTATCTTTACTGCATGTCAGTTTTTATACTGAGTCAGTATACTTTGTTAAAGAAACTAAAATCTAAACACATTCCGCATTTTATTGTCCTGAAAGAGACTTTTAAACATTCTTCAGGTGAAGACAATATTTCTATCACAAATAGACATTTCTTTGACAAGGTGCGGCATAAAGGATTGCTGCACAAACTCTCTTGCTATGGAATCACTGGAAGTTTTAGCAATAATAAAATCCTTCCTAACGGATAAGTCTTTGAAGGTAGTTGTTAACGGCCAGTCCCCCGAGGTGATAGCAATCAACGCAGGCATTCCCTAGGAGTCACTTTGCGGTCAACCCTCTTTTTACTTTGCATAAAGAATCTGCCTAAGAGTATACTCCGATCATTTGTGAATATCTATGCTGATGATACAACGGTATATTGGGGTACTTCCAAAATTCTATAGGACCAGAGATTGACAGCTGATCTTTTTTATGATCTAGCTCTAACATCTCAGTGCGAGAAAACAACATGATTACAGTCTGTGTCTCGAAAAAGAAACAAGTCGCATTCTATCAACGCCAATCGGACCCTGAACTATCACCAATCACGATGAATGTATATATCCTCAGGGACGTCCTGTGTCTTGAGCAACTATTGGAACAAACAACCTAGACCTCAAGTGGAGCGCGTACATACGATCCATCACAAAAGATGCTGGGAAAATGGTCTGTTCTCTGTACCGCTCCAGTAAGTAACTGACTTATCCTGGTATCCTCAACCTTTACAAGAGCCAAATCAGGCCTAAATTAGTTTACTGTTGTCATATATGGACAGGAGCTGCCAAGTCTTCACTTTCCAAGCTCGATGGAGTGCAAAAGTGTCTCCTCGTCTTTGTTGATAAGAAATTATTTTCCATTCTACAACCACTTTCTCACAGACGAAACTTAGCAAGCCTCTCACTGCTCTATAACCTTCATCAAGGAACGTGTTCAGACGAACTACATTCCTTGGTTCCATCAGTTCTAACCTTCACGGCTATGACTGCTCTGCATATTATAGCGAACCAACCTCATTCCCTTTTTCCATTCGTGTGAAGCAAGTTTTCCTCAAGCAGCTTTTTCCCATGAACTGCTGCTTTGTGGAACCGACTCCCAAGTGGATGCTTTCACGATCACTAAAATCGTAACCTGTTCAAATCTCGGATTAACCGTAATCTTACCCACATGTCCGCATACACTGTCTTAATCATTAACCATCTACATCGAGTGGCTCCGGGCCTTGTACAGGCAAAAATCACTATAAAATGTCGTTCTTGTCGTTTGCCCATAAAGTTGTTTCTTGTCTTTTCTTTTTCTCTTCTGAGATATTTCCAAAATTCTTCTACAAATATCTTATGTTGAGGGAAGTAGAGTAATATAAGTCTAGATTATCTCGCAGATCACCACACGGCCGCGTCTTGATATAGGTTCGAGAATTATCATGAAACGCCGAACTGTATTTGATAGCAAACACATCGAATAGGATAATTTCCAAAAGAGATATTTATCTCCATTCTTACAACACATTTCAAATTATTTTCCAGTCTTTGATAGTTTTAAATTACAATTTACTGCCATTAGATTTAAAATATGCCCACTCAAAATATTTCTATTATAAAATACAGCTCACACACGTCTAAAAAATCTATCTATTCTCAAAGTCTATGTGTATCAATCTCCTACATTTTATTATCTATCGATATCTCTCATTATCTTCATATCTATCAACAAAAGTATAGAACAGAATTCGATTTGTCTCTCTGTCTCATAGTACTTTGCTTTATCTGAAAGAAAGCCAACAGTTTCGAACACTAAATGAAACTCGAACTCTGTAACGTAGTAATTGAATTTGAGATTTGTATTCTTCAGAGCATATTATTCTCCATGATAACTTTTCATTCTCATTTCTTGTTGCATTGATTTTACATTAAAACATTTAATTTTGATTATTATAAATATAGCGTAGTTCGGATGGATTTCTCCCAAGTGGCTTTTTTTTAGTCTTGAATTTATGCCAGAAGCTTTTTTTAATAAATCAAGCATTTTTGCCAACAGAACCAGAGCATTTAACGGCATTAGTAAACTCTCATCGTTCAAGAGTACTCATTTATTTCGATATCGATTACAGTATTGCGATACTAATAATTAGTTCGATTTGTTTATTGATGAAAACCTGGTTTGTTTTGTTCCAACTATCGATCGGATTTTCTTGAATTCTTTCATTCTTTGGTTCTCGTTTTTTTTATTTTTACATAGTTCCCGTAAACTAATGTTTCTCTTATTCACTTACTATTCCTAGTGAAGGCAGTGTTGCAATAGTTCCGCTGTTTCACTCACTCACTTGGGAACAATTTAGAGTACCCGTTTGCTATATGGTGTATTTTTATGCGTTGTTCGAAAAAAAAACAATCAATACGCAAAAGACTAAATATTCTAAGTATTTCTCGTCATAGAAATCATAGTGCTTTCCCCTTCGTCCACACTGAAATTATTTCGATGGAATGGCAAGCGGTACTTACATATCCCTATTCTCTTGAATCCTTTTCTTTTATGTGCTGTGTCACCAAGCCTTCTTATGTGTCCCAGAAATATCAGTTAGTTCTTTCTGATTGTTAGCTAGTATCGTTTCCTCATCACCAGAGCCGGATTATCCTTCAGGGTAATTTTGGCGACGAGGATGAGATTGAAATAAACTATATTGTGCATTTAAATATTTGTCAACAGAATTGTTATAGAGTAGTTTCACAGTGGAGGCTTCTATTTCACTAAGTCGGTCCTAAAAAGGTTCGACGTACAAAATGTTAGGAACTTGATATAATAATCTAGCAATCTAGTTGTGGTGGTTGATACTTTAATGTCCGACATCGACTGACTCACCAACTCTCTGAGCGGTATTTAGTCACCACCCCCACGAGGGCATTATGTGGCACAAGGCCTGTTTAACGTGGGATCTCGGCCAAAAATATGCCCTTTGAACCCGTATAAACGGGTTCAGGGTCGGTTTACGTCCCCGAAAGAGACTCTGCCCTTCGGCGTAGCCTCGTTCGGGTTCCTCCCCGCCCGAAGGCAGAGAGTTCAACCCGGTCGTCCGACTTCAAACTGAAGTCAGACCAACTCACTGAGCTCCCTGGCGACTGCTACTCCTACTACTTATTATAGGTGGGAGAGACTATTAACTATAGAATAAGTGAGTTCCAGTATAACACTAATATAGGCTGCTGCCTTTAGTCTAGGAACAGATTATCCTTTAGGTTAGTATATTCTGCAGCCTAGGGTCCAGATCCCAGGGGCCATGGCCGGATTATCCTTCAAGCTAGTATTGGCTGTTGCCTAGGGTCCAGTACCGGATTATCCTTGGGACTAGTATAGGCTGTAGCCTATGATCGAATTATCATTTAGGCTAATATAGGCTGCAGCTTAGGACCGGGTTATCTTTTAGGCTAGTATAGGTTGCAGCTTAAGACTGGATTATCTTTTAGGTTAGTATAGGCTGCAGCTTAAGACAGGATTATTTTTTAGGCTAGTATAGGCTTCTGGATAGGACCTAGGGCCGGTTTATAGGCAAGTATAAGCTGCTGCCTAGGTACCAGGAACGAGTTATTCTTTAGGCTAGTATCGGCTGCAGCCTAAGGCCCAGGGCCGGATTATCTTTTAGGCTAGTATAGGCTGAAGCCTAAGGCACAGGGCCCAGGGCCGGATTATCTTTTTAGGCTTGTATAGGCTGCAGCCTAGGGTCCCTCAATGTTTTATCAAGCAATGATTTTAATTTTCTAGATGTTATAACTTCTAAATAGTTTCATAAACCGAAATGATATCAATACGACAAACTCACATTTATCTGACAAGTAAAAAATATTAAAAACGGCTGCGGACGAGTTGGAAGGGGGCTCCGTCTCAGGGAGAGTCCCATAATTTCATTAACCTAGAGAACCCAAAAGGTTATAATCTGTCCCTGATCATCTTTTCTTGTAGTCTCCATTCTACTTGAAACTTCCGCTCTTGGAAAAGCCATCCGACTATCCACCAAATCTACGGCAGTCTATTCCGTGTTTTCTCTCTCATACGAGCTCGTCGAGGACATTTTTCTGGCCACTGCCACTGTGCTTCCTCTCTCCTACTCAGGAAGCCTGCGTCAAACCTGACCAGATGCAGAAAACTATCATTCCCTGACGTCATCTCAAGGGATGAAAGTATTCGTAGGCAGGACTTGGGGACAGCAATGAAGGACCGGGAAGTCTGGCGTAGTGTTGTGCACTCCATGATCTCGACTGCTGATGATGATGCTCCCTCCATGATATTATGATTATACGGTAACTAGAACGATTGATACAATTCAATGATTTAGCTGGTGTGTGGCTAAATGGTATCTCTATGTATGCAGATGACACAGTGTTAATAGCAGACACAGAAAGAAAGCTACAAAACCTTTTACAGAAGGTAGTGAAGGAAAGCGAGAAGAAAGGATTAAACATTAACTGCAAGAAGACAGAATGCATGGTTGTTAGCAAAAGGATGAGGCCAAAGTGCGAATTGCAATCGGGGGTAATAAAATCAAACAAGTGCAGAAATTTAAATATTTGGAAAGCATTTTAACAATGGATAGAAAGTGCGACACTGAAATCCGAAGGCATATTGAGATAGCCAAGGAAGCATTTCAAAAGATAAACAGAGTACTAAGAAATGAGAAAATTTCGCTAGAAACAAACAAAAGAGAAACTGCTATGTGATATTTGTCTTCCAATATGACAGTGAGTGCTGGATGATCTCCTCAAAGATAAAGAGGAGATTTGAAGCAACAGAAATGTGGTTCTACAGAAGGATGCTAAGGATACCCCGAACCAAATATGGGAGCAACGACGAAATTTTGGAGAAAACCAAAATAAAAAGGAAACTAAGAAACTAATACTTAGTATCAGAAAAAGACAGTTGAGGTTACTGGGGCATATAATGAGGACGTATGGCTTGGAAAATTCGATATTCACAGGACAGAGAGGGCAAGAGAGAAAGAGGAAAACAACGCATAACATGAGCTTGAGTAAATGGATGGCAGAACAGAGGTTAGGAGAAATAATAGAAAGATGAAGTTTATTAAGAGCGACAATGGATAGGAATTTGTGGAAAACCATGATCGCCTATATCCTGAGGGAACACGGCACTTAAAGAAATTCTTCTAGCCCCTTGATTAACCCACTTTGCGATTCAGTCACGCAAACTCGTCAGGTAGGTTACTCATAGTTGCCCCTGCTTTTCTTGCTTTCAGTAAACGCTGTCAGTGTTCAATTCCCCAAACGTTATTTCTTCATTTTTCTCGCCAGAAATTTCCGCTAACATTTTCCTGATTGTTACCAGCGGTTTTATTGTTGTTCCTGTTTTCTTTAAACCTTCCTCGTTGTTCACATGTTCTGTCCTCAGTATTCCCATCATTAATCGGTAAAATCATACTTCTGCCTCTTCGACCCTCTCTTTCATCTGTGAGGAAATTGTCCAACATTCACTGCAATATGAGAGATTAGATATTGCAGTATAATGTAACCCCCTTTTCCCCATGACAAGCAGCTATACAATTTTGACCCTATATCTCGTAGATATCTTCACAGGGTCATGTTGTTTGCATATAGTCTTAAACTAGCCAAGGAGTTGGTGCCAGTTAGATCGACGATCGTCCAGAGTTGCTGGTAAGTGTTGGGTTTCTTTCTGATTAGAAAAGGGAGGTTGATCTTCCTCTTGATTTAGTAAGACGTGGTATTTTCTTTGGCAACTGGACTGAAGAAAAGAAAGTCGTGCTCTTGAAGGAAGGAGAAGGGATGATCTTGGTTGAAAATGATACTTTTAATAATAGTAAATAAAGATAGAATATTTACAAAACTTTCATATAGCTTAACATCGCTGAAGCCGGTAGCGACTTGTAACCAATGTATTTATTCTCAGACTTTTATCAGAGAATCGAACATCGAGTTAATTCCAGGCGGGTGTAAATTGCGTCTGTATTGATCAGCCAACCTTCGATATATCTCTCCTCTCGATTCTCCCGTCCCTCAGTGAATCCGTTCACCAAAATGCTGTATATATGATGACCCATTCACTCACGGGTTTTTCTCACAATCCCTCGATCACAAGAGGGGTCAAAAAGCTCATTTCTTCCTCTTTTTTTTAAAAACTTATCCAGACTTTAAATATCGCCAATATTCAAGGCCATCTGCATCCAAAATAACAACCTTATATATTTTCCTGATAAGCCTCTAGGCGAACATAGATAAAACAAAAATCTGCAGTCCTTTAAACAACAGATGTTTTTCACAATCAAATTTCCTGGGAAAATTTGACTTCTCCCAAAGATTCAAACTTATAATTTTTCTGTTCTAACTCGCTACCACCAGAACTATATGATACACTTCTCTAACAAACAAGTTACCTTATTACAACAGAACAAATCGGCGCTTTTTTATTTTTTATCTAAAAACATTTTGTTTAATCTAATTTCCTACCTGGTCATATTTTATTTATTTTCTGAAAGACATCTTTCACAATTTTTATACAACTTTACATTTCTCTGTTACGCTGTTCATCGTCTGTTAACACATTACCAAGACGGTTAAATTTCTGCACTTGATGGCGCCCCAGGTAACTGCCCGAATTGCTAGTACCTTAAGCCGGCCCTACGGTCAATGAAGCTAATCCTTTTCCAAAAGAGAGGTACTGACTGGGGTGAAAGCCCCTTTGGAAAGTCTGCATAGTACTGTGTGATTCATAGACACGACCACTTTAATGAATGCTACTTCTCGCATGACAACGACTGTTCATCTTTGTATTTTATTCAGTTCATTGTCTTTTATTAACACGTTTCTGACACTATATTTTATGGCCTTCCTCCGGAGCCTGTTGCATTTTCTGGTGTTATATTCTCTCTATATTAAAAATAACAAAAATTAATGCAACAGATACAGCGGCTGGGAAGCTGTGCTAAAAATAAAATGAAACAAAGACGAGAAAATTTATTTGACTAAACCAAAGTATAAAAAGGTAAGGTAACCAGACAAGTACTGCTATTCATTATTTTGACACCAATACAAGTAGTTCTTTTTTTCACTACTATTTCCTCATGTTCTATTCTTCTTTTTGAGTTTTTTCTACTGCTCTGTCCGCCCCACCAGCGCCGTCTCTAATACTGCTACTATATCGTTTACTACTATTACTACTATTTGCCTTTTTTCCGTCATATAAATTTCCTCATAATCAATTACTATTTAATCCTCTTCCTTCTGCTATTACTACTTTACTACTAATAATAATAACTACTACTAATTCGTTTACTACTATTACTACTATTTGCCTTTTTACTACTACTAATAACTACTACAACTAATAATAATTATTATTACTACTACTGCTAATAATAATAATAATGATATTAATAATGATAATGATAACAATAATAATAACTAGAAAAACCGTGAAATTTTCACGGTTTTTCTATTCAAATTGTCTTATGAAACATAATTCTTAAGTTAATGTTTGAAAAAGCCACTTGCAAGATCCGCAACTACAAAATTACACGCGGAATTTCCCTCGTTGCATTGTTAAATTATTTGAGCTTAACGACTTTAACAAAATATTACAATAACAAGCAAAATATGAATGCAGGTCATTATTTAAAAGAAGTAAGAGTGTACAAACGAAGAGATTTAAAACGAAAAGAGCCGAAATTTCCATTTGGTTGAAAAAGACGTTAAACACATGACACCGTTAAATTTCTTTCTATCCATCTTTCTTTTCCCTTTCTTTCTTAAAAACTAAACAACCCTTTTAATTTATCTTTTCATTCATTTATCCTCAAAACTAAACAGAAATAGCTCATTGTTTATCTTAGGTAATGGTGGGACTTAACGTACGCGCTAAGGAACAAGCCGAATTATAATACGATAATGATAACTGTTTTTTGTTTTTTTTGTGGGGGTGCATAATTTTATCTTCTTCTGTTTCCTTCTTCTCTAATATTTCTTCTTCTTCTTCTTCTTCTTCTTCTTCTTCTTCTTCTTCTTCTTCTTCTTCTTCTCTTCCTCCATTGTCCCTTTTTCTTCTATCTTCATCTTCTTTTTGGCCCTTTTTATAATTTCACCTGTCTTGTTTCTTCTTCTTCTTCTTCTTCTTCTTCTTCTTCTTCTATATCCCTTCTCTGTTGGGCGTTTTTCTTGTTCTTCTTTCTTTCTTTTTTCTCTCGTCATTTCCTTCTCCACCTTTTTTATACTTTCATTTCTGTTTTATTTTTGTTTAATTTTTCTATACTTTTTTAATTTATTGCTTTTCTTTTCTCCCTGTCTTTCTTTTCTGTGTTTTCTTTGTCATTCTCTTCTCTCCCATTCTTCTTTTTCTTCTGCTTCTTTTATTGCTAATGCTACGACTACAGATACATACTAAGCTTTCTGAAATTCATACAATATCCAAGTGAAAAACATGACGCCCATAAAAAGTGTTAGTCTCTGGTAGTATTCAACTCTAAATGACACACTGTCGACATGTTTAACTAAATCCAGTTCACGTTGGTTAGTAATTCACTTTAATTCCGCTGTTCTTATTTGGTTCTAAATTTGCATATTTGAACTTCGATATACCGGGTAGAATGAATAAATTGTCGCCATTTTATATTTTTAATTTCGCACATGCGCGTTGTTTATTTTTTTTATTTTGTCGACTGTACAATAAAGTAGGATTAATTGGGCATGAGTTTGTAAGAAAAAGAGAACCTTGAAGCAATTCACTCCGCCAGAAATTTGGAAACGGCATGCTGTACTGCTTGGCATTCGCGCCGGATGCTCCAATATGAACATTTCAGAACTGGATTAGTATATGGTAATTACAAATGTGTTTGGAGTGATCACTAGTGGTGGCGACGTTATGTCACCATTCAACTTCGCACAGGGCATCAAACTCAACAGAGCCCCTACATCAAGTGCCTTGAAGATGTCTACTGGAAGACCCTATGTCTGACAACTGCGTCATGCCACACAAGTAGGTGAACTCAGTCATGGCTGTCAAAAAATTTCTGCGACTACATCACCCCTTACATCTGGCCACCTAACTCAACAGACTGCGATCCCCTTGATTATTATGTGTGGTGCGCAGTTGAGCGAGAGACCAACGGAACTCCTTGTAACACCAGAAATGAACAGAAGGCAAGGATTATGGTAGCATTTGTTGCAGACCCGGTAGGGTGCAGTGCTGGTTTATTACAAAGTGGCATTGTAAGTGTGTGTAGTGTTTTTGTGTTGTTGTTTTTTTTTTTATCTTTTTTTATGTTCAGGTTCACGGTAGTGAGAAAGTTCAGTCATCTCAGATTTTGGGGTCAGGCATTGAATTGACTACTGAAAATTATTTACGACGAGCCAAAGGGACGAAGAATTATTTGTTGTTGGTTGCATCGTCTTGATGAAAATTATTTACGACGAGCCAAAAGGGACGAAGAATTAATGCCGATAAGATATCCCTGTCTGTATTATGGTTAACTGACGAGGGATAAATGAGTCAACTTCTTGGATCGAAATTTTTAGCCCGACTGAATTCGAACGATTAGTTTGTCCATGACGTCAGAGGAAAACGCGGGAAAAAACGGTAATTTAAATCTGTTAGACTCATGACATCAGCAGGAGCTGATAAAACGACAATAACTTACTCTAGTTAAAACAAAAGAAATGGTTTACTGCTATGTTTAGCTTAACGAGAGAGGAAGGGGTGTAATCAGTGGACGCGCGCGCACACACGCTCAAGTGTGGAAGGAAGGGAGGAAAACTCGCACGCGCGTAAAACGTAGATGGAATTACTGTATTATTCCATACATTCACCAACTTAAACAAGGAAACCATCTAGAAGAGTTGCAGGGGATTCCGAAGTCATCTGGAGGTCGTGGTTGAAGCCAATGGCGATTTTATTGAATAAATTTACTCTTTAGTATTTCAAGATATTTTTGTGTAATTTTGGTAAATATATGATGTCAGTGTTATTTTCATATTTGCGTCATTTAGACAATTTCTCACCCTGTATTTCCTAAAATCCTATGGAAATAGTAGCTATAATCAGTCTATTTACAATCGGACTATTGTCTTCATCATTGTTTTTATTATCACAACGTTTCAATCGTTATACTCCCCGGACTCGTTCAGGTGTCTCATGGGTCAACAGACTAGTGGATTAAAAGAATTGTTCGTAAATTCGTTGGCAGAGAAATAGTGGGCTCAGTCAATGTAGTACAGACGCGGGCTTAGTGGAAACAGAGTGATCAATAACTGAGCAGTACTAAATAAAAACGAGACAAGATATCTCTAGATATGAACTGCGGAACAAGAAAAATCTTCACCGTGGATTAAATAAAGGCTTCAATTTGAAATTCTCTTAATATTAGCCGGATCAGCAGGCACCTGAAGAAGGCTGTAGGGCACAACAACAGAAACATTTTAATAAGATGAGGACATTAGTCCGCGTGTGTCTGTGTCGCGCCAGAAGAGTCCACCCTTCACGTATACAAATCTACCATTTGTCCACGCATGTAATACTGTTGCCATATATGGTCTTGTTCCCCCACTGTTCATCTCGACAAAATCGAAAGACGGATATGTAATGTGATCCATCCTGACTTGGGATCTCGACTCCAGTCACTTTCTCATCGACGTAATGTGGCTTCCCTCTGTCTTTTCTATAAATATTTTCATGGCATCTGCTCTGGCGAGCTATTTTTACTGGTGCTCTGACCGCATGAATTTAAGCGTGCTACTAGGTTAGCATATCGGTCCCAATCTTTTACTGTCGAAACAGTTAAATATAACCGCCTCTTCTACTCCAACAGCTTCTTCTCTTGCACTTCCCGACAGTGGAACACCCTTCCTCTTACTTGCTTCCCTGATAACTAAAATCTTCAAAAAATTTAATGTAATGTCAATCAGCATTTTCTGATACCTTGATCCCCGTTCTTTTTTATACTCTTCCATTCTTCTTTTTATCCTTTCCCCACCCCTTATACCTAGTCGTTTCCCTTAGACTCTCTGTAGCCCCTTTCGTACTAGTTGCACTTCCGCCTTGCTTGGGGTGAATTGCTTAAAAAATAAAAAATAACGATAACTAATCGTTCCAGAAATTTAGACAGAAAAGATACTTCTAGTCTGACGCCAATCAAATATATTTTTACGTTGATCTGACACAATGTTTTTGATTGATTAATTTGTTTTTCTCCGGTTAAATAACCATGGTTATTTAAACTTGAAACATATTTGGGGTTGTACGAATAATACATATTTTCGACTGAATATTGCATTATTTTTTTAATTATTTTTTTCAGATACAAGTCCTAATATTTAACCAATAGCCAGGGGGAATATGACGCAAAGCCAAAATAAATTATCTCGTGCATTCCTCCAGGTCTGGTGTGTTTGTATACTCTAGAAATCAGTATTCAAAACTCTGGCATTTAACTGGGCTCGAACACAGAACACTAACATCAATGAGTCATATACAATTATCTCAGCACGGAAATCCGTTGCAATATTTTTTTATCTATAATCATACTTATTATAAAACCCAGGTTGTGTGTGTGTGTCTGTACGTTTATATATTGGATTGGATTTTCTACATTTTTCAACCGATTTCAACAAAACTTCACATGACTACGTAAAATTACCTTGCGGTGGTTCTGACAGCGTCAAAAATTGGAAAAACAATTGTTTTTGCACGAAATCAATTTGAAAACACGATTAAGACGCATCGCGAGAATGGAAGCGGGACAACTCATATCGAGTTATACTTATAAAACCCAGGTTGTTTGTGTGTGTGTGTGTCTGTGTTCGTTTATATATAGGATCGGATTTCTTACATTTTTCAACCGATTTCAACAAAACTTCACTTTTTTTTTGGCAGGTAGTGTTTCTTATTGTCCTGCACACTTTTTTCTTTATTTTAACATTCAGAATGCTTTAAAAATTCCATTTACAAGACAATTGTTGAGAATAAAATTCTATTCAATCGGTAGACTCATAACGATTGAAAACAATGTTTTTTTGAGTTTTGGTTTGACCAATTCGTAAAAAAAAACAAAAAAAAAACTGAGACATGCGTGTCCGTCAACCTTAAACAATAATCTTTGTCAATTTTATTTTTCAGTCTTTATGATGGTTGATACTTGATCTATCTCTTACTGTTACATCCCCGGGCAACGCCGGGCTCTACTGCTAGTATACTTATATGTTCCTAGTACTGACCTACTGATATTTTACTTACCTGTAGTGGGCATAAAATCATTTTATTTTCCTCCACTCCTCTAAAATGTAAAGATTAGAATACATTCATTAGTCATTCTCTTGGGACAGACAATTTATAGACGCCATTCAATGACATTAAATCCCAAGGTTAAACTTTCGACACGGCAAGATAACATGACTCCAATTTAAGAATGTAATCATTCACTGTGCTATAAGTGAGTATAGGATTTCACCCCACCTCACACACATTTTTTTTCCTGAAACTGAGAACTGACAAAGACTAAAATTGTTTTCTTGGCCTCAATTTATGACAATCTTTTGAGCTGAGGTGCAACATTTCTCAAAAATCTTTACTGACATTGAACTTCATTTTTTTTGTTTTTCTTTTTTTCCCAAACACAGCTTTTTAAAATTTCAATAAGCTTTATATGCTGAAAACGTCTATAGGTTTCATTAAAAGAAATACTTACAAGGTGTATACAGGTTTGCCTATCGCCTGGTTCACGCTCCTCTCCGTTTTTTTTTTTTTTTTGTTTTTTGTTTTTTGTTTTTTTTTGAGCTAGGGTAGATGTTTATCATTTGTTTCCTGTTTATGATTGGGTTTCCGGTCCCTTCTAAATTTTACTTCAACTCTATAATTCTAACGTCTCCGACTGAACTTTGAAATGCTATTCATTCACTAAATATTGACCTCTTCAAGTCTAGAGTTAGCAGTTATCTTTCATGCATAGCTTCCAAAACTTCACTTCTTGCCCTTTCTTATGCTCATACAACGCCACACGGTTAGGCACCTCGACGTAGTGTAAGGGTTAGAAATATTTACTTTCTGGATCAGATACGAGTAGTGAGTTCGATCTTCACTAGGTGCCCCATACATTCGGCCTTGTGCCACATCTAAGCCCCACTTTAGAAAATCACTACAACACCACACGGTAACCCTATACTTTGATTGACTCTTGGGAATTTTATTGGATGAACATTAGTAAAAAAAAAAAAAAAAAGAAAAGCTTAAAACAAAAAGAATGTCTATTTAACATCAAAATCGAAACAAACAACAAAAATATTGCGAGCTGTGGACATTTTCAGTAAATATTTAATGACTATTGATACATTTGTCCCGCAAACAATATTGGGTGGACTCATGTGAGCAAAAAATGAATTTTAAACAAGCAATTTATGCATATAGTAACAATGGAAAATTACATTAATATGTACACAATTTAAACGGGAAAGTGTGTGTGTGTGTGTGTGTGTGTGTGTGTGTGTGTGTGTGTGTGTGTGTGTGTGTGTGTGTGTAAGAGTTCAGCCGCCAGATGACCGGGAAAAGGAGACATTCCCAGTGGGGGACGCCTTCAACTATGAACTGTTACAACGAGAAAATTTTTTTTTCATAGAACTTAAACAGCGCCACCTAATGGACGTTTTGCCAAGACAAGTGGGATAATAGATCTAACAAATATTCTTTTTTGAGAGAATCAGATAGAAAAAAATAGATTATAGTAATCTTTAAAACATAACATCTGATTTAGTCCTACTTCACCTTTAACATCTGGTTTACCCCCCCACACACACACATACACACGCGCGCATGCTGGACAATCTTCTCACAAATGAAATGTGGTTCTCCAGAAGGATACTGAGAATACCATGGACTGAATGCCATGTGAGCAACGACGAAGGACACTTTTACTTCAGAAAGAGGCAGTTGAAATTTCTATGGCAGATAATATTGAAAGAGGGCTTGGAAAAATTGATACTCATAGGACATATTGAACGCAAGAGAGACAGAGGAAAACAACGCATAACCTATCTAGAGAGCTTGGGTGAATAGATAATGGAGTAAGGTTTAGGAGAGATAACAAAAGGACAAAATTTATTAAACACAAACATTTACTCCTATCTCTATCGTAAGTCATATCAGTTTGATAAGGTCAAAATGGCAGCTGACATTCAAAACTGCCTTTAGTCTGTTGCTAACTGAGGCAAAGGATGGCTTGCTAATTTTAACGCCTCAAAAACTAAATTACTCTCTATTAATCATCCAAGAGATCCTCTCTGCCCTTCCATTAACATGGTTGATGTTGACCTCCAGGAGAGTGACTTGTTGAGTCTTCTCAGGCTAACTTTTTCGGCTGACATGAAAACTATATTGAATCCATTGCTAGGTCAGATACTAAGAAAGTTAGTTTACTGTGTCGTGCTAGATAATTTTCCTCTCCAGTATCTATCTTACATGTCTACACCTACCATTCGTCCAGGCTTAGAATATTGCTGCTACATATAGTCCGTTGTTCCTGCTATTTATCTAGAGCCCCTTGATAAAATCCAACGAAGAATCAATATTATTGTCCCTGTCTCGGCTTCAGTCACTTTCCCACCGCTGTAAGGTTGCTTCCCTATGGCGTTTCTATAGATGCTTTCATGGTAGTTGGACATATGAACTCTTCGCTAAGGAGCATAGCTTTTGTGAATTTAAGCGCAGTACTAGACAAGCGACGGGGTCTCGGCAATTTACAGTTGAGCTAGCTATATGTAGCCATAAATTTTGTGCTGACAGTTTCTTTTCTCGCACTCCTCGCTTGTAGAACTCCCTTTCGGCTCCATGCCAACTTTAATCTTCAAAATTTAAATTCAATGTCAATCGCTATCTGTTGTCCTCCTGCTTACTCTTCTTTTGTTTTCGTTCCTTAGCAATGTTTCTCTTTCTAACTCTTCCACACCCAGTAACTTCTTGTGTGTTAATGGCTTTACTAGCTTGCTCAGGGTGAACTCGATTAAAAAAATGCTACAAAGAACAGAAAATTGTGGGAATCCATGATCCCCCAACGTTCAGAACACATAGAAAAAAAAAAGAAGTACTAACAAACACCGGAAATGTGACATAGAACCCCGAAGGCACACAGGAATAGTAAAATATGCCTTCCAGAAACTAAGCAAATTATTAAAAGGTAAAACATTTCATTAGTAACAAAGAAAAGTGTCCCGAACCTGTCGGAAATATCTAATCTTGTATATGGCAGTGAAGAGACTTGAAGGAACGAAGATGTGGTCCTACCGAAGAATGTTGAGAATATTAGCGGAACATGTGAGAAACGAAGAACTTGTAAGGAGTATAGGGATAATAAAAAACTGCTGCTAAAGTAATAACCGAAATTTCTGGAAATAGAAATGTCTGGAATATAGAAAGATGGCGAAAGTTTTGAAAATTTAGCGCTTACAGAATATGAGAAACGGGGAAAACAGCGAATCACCCATTTAAAATCACTTACTTAACAAGTCTAATTGGATGGCAGAACAAAGTCTACAAAGATAAAGAGGGTGATAAAGAAGCAAGAGTTAAATTTAAAAAGTGAGGAAGTTGTGGAGTGTCATGATCGCACGTGTCTTGAAAGATGAAGAAGAAAGATGTTGTTCATACGTAGATAATATGAGACTTAAAATGTAATGTATTATTTCAAAATCTTACAACTTCGTATTCGTTTGCAGGGAGTGCTATGCTATTGATAAGTAAACTGTAACTATGATAAATTTACCGAATATAGTACTGTTTTTATTTTGTTTTGTTTTGTTTTGTTTTTTTGTTTTTTGTGAAAGAAAGAACAAACATGCTGAAACAAACAATTATTTGACGACTCCTGAAAGAAATCGTAGTTCTTGCAGTTTTCTTATTAGATTTCCGTAGTAAGTTGCAAACATAGGAAAATGCATTTTCACGAATACCAAAATGGCATTACGCATGTGTTTTGGGAAGTTGGTTCACAGAAAAACCTGAAGTTTCAGAAGAGATTTTGAATGTCAGCGAACATTCACTGAGCGCCCGAGCGGTTGTCGTTGGAAATGATTCGTTTAAAGTCGCTGACACGTTTCTATCAGGACGCGCTGCGGAGAAGAAAAAGCTACGTAGGAACATCTCTTTGTTTGAACGAATTGGAGAGAGTTGCATCTTTACTCCTGAAAGTCGAAATCTTGGTTTTTATAAGACTTTTTTTCTCGAAAGAATAGAGTAGAGAAAAATAAGGTAAGCAAAGCCGGCCGGCCGACACATGGCTGCCATAAAAAAATTTCGGGTTGAGACGACCGCGATACAGGCAGAGAGAATCAATATTAGTTATCTTTCAGAGATATCATTTAACTTTGATTCCTGGGTCCAACGAAGGGAAATCATCTGGTATGTGTTAGAATTTTGGCATGAGGATCGTGGGGAAAAATATTATTGTTGCTTTTTTTCCAACTGTTGACGTCAGACACAGCCTCGTCAAAAATTGAGTTTTGTTTTATTGTTTCTTTTACTTACGCTTGTGCGATATCACCTTCACCCCGGATTCAGCTTGCACTACGGCCCGACACCTGATTGATTTCGTTTACCTAAGATCAAAATCACAACGTGGGTAGGTTAGACTTGAGATCAAAGTAGTTACCTCGGTAACCAGACGTTGAAAGTTTCATGTTTCTAGTTGTCTGTTAAGATGAAAAAATGTGAGTTCTTCGCGTGTATGTGTGAAAAAAGTGGCAAGAGAGAATGAAAGTGTAAGTGTCACGTAGCTTGTTGAGGAAGAGTGTAAATATCACACAGTTTGGTGTGAAAAAGTGTAAATGTCACGTAGCACGGTGAGTAAGCGTGTAAATGTCACTCGGCTTAGTGAGTAAATGTGTAAATGTTACGTAGCTTGGTGAGGAAGAGTGTAAATATCACGTAGTTTTGGGAGGAAAACGGATGAATGAGTAAGGGAATCTCTTTGAAGCCGTGCGTCATGAACTGTTGCCGTTCCTTACTGTTTTTTTTTCCTCTTTTGTCTAGAAAATTTACTTAAATACTCTTCAAAAGGATCACGATGTATATTTTTATTGTCGGCGAGAATGCGGCCTATTAGTTGAAAAATGTTAAATATTATTTTTTAAAGGATTAATTTATTATCAGGAAAGATGCGCGAATCTTTCGACTCAGAAACCTTTTTTTTTTTTTTTTTTTTTGTCATTTGTTGTTCGATTCTCTCGCTGCTTCTTTCCGCCTTCTCTCCACAAAGTCATTGAAAATAAAATATAATACCTTTCAATCTTTTCAAATGAGGTATTTTTCACCATTATTATTTTATTACTCTTTTCACCCAACTTATTATTGTCATTTAGATGAAACTTTTCACTCTTATTATTTTTAAGGGTCACTTTTAAAGTATTACTACAAAAAGAATATTCGATTTAATTATTTTTTCTTCTTTGTCAGTTCCAGTGAATTAAGGAATTAAAAAAAGGAAAACGAAAACTTCAGGTACATATTAAAGTAAAAAGAATATTTAACCGTCCGTCAGTACCGTGAGGTGGTTGAACACCCCAGAAAATGTTTTTCTTTTATATTTAGCTTGCATCAAGTCAAATTTTCAAGATTACTCAAGTAGCTTTCTGAATACCTATGCCATGTAACTAGGTTTTTTGCAGGAATGCTTGTGGGTTTAGGTAGAAAAACACGTGTCACCCGGGGTTATTTTTCCCGTAACAATTATTGCGGACTCTAATGTGAGTCCAAGTAATAAATGATATGAGTAAAACAAAACTATATACAAACAAATTTGAAAATTTATGTATTAACGAAAGTATGCAACGACAATAAAAGAAAAAAAAACATTTAGAGACTAATTACATAGAAAACATTTAGACTAGAAAATGTGTATTTGTGGAATGTGTCTAGGAGAAGCCTGAGAGAAAAGTAATATATTGTGAAGTGAATGTGCCCCAATCGGACACACTTTATTTACTAAGTACGACTTCATCTTATAGCCAAAGTTGTAGGAGAGGAAAAATGGGTGAGTATATCATTGTCTATTTATAAATTTATTTTAATGAGCGACGGTTTTTCAGTAAAGTGGGGTAACCCATATGTTGTTTGGAAAATAATATCCGATTTTAGAATAAATTTTGTGGTCTAATATATCATAATAAATGCACAAAAATATGTTACTCATTCTTAATAATTAAAGTATTCTATTTGTTAATCTCATATTAATCTCTTTCAGAATGTAACTTAAATTATTATATACCTGAGGTCCTATGCTAGTCACGATACTATGGGTGGTCTTAGTTTCGTGACTTCTACATGCGTTTCTGTCTAGTTGTTCTGTGAACTCCTACGCCCACAATGTGTTTGAAAGATCCACAGAAGGAAGATGACACAATTCAACCGAAACTTCTTATGATGGTCAGGGTAGTCTGTATATGGTCAGTAACTTAAAGAGTCAAGCAACTCTCCATTAAATAACAAGAATATTTATTGTAACGCGATTGTGAAACAATACATAAAGAATAGAAAATTTTCATTTTTGCCAATTGTTTATTGAAAGAAGACAGTTCTTTTCAATAGACATTAATGTTGCCAAGTGGGAAAAAAGACACTGTAGAGTAGGCGGAAGTGAAAAATATCAAATCAAAGGAGCAAGTGACAAAATTAAAGGGATCCGGGTTTCAAACATACTTCAAATTTTCAATTTAATAAAAATAAATAGCCAATAGTAAATCAGCTCCCGTCAGTAAATAAAAACAGGCCTCCAGAGTCTATACAACATAAAAACCAAACATTCCATTAACTCGGCATAAGGACTGACAGCAGTAAAGAGACACAAGTCAACCTCGGCGTCTAGTCTTTCTCATCAAAGCAACTCCCTTTGATCTTATCTCCCAACTTCACTTTCTCTATTTCTCGCTTAAAGATTATTCATGTTCATTTCCTTACAGTCAAAAAGAAGAACTTTCTTTCATTTCATAAGTAATTACAGTTAATATTTGTGTAACCTACGTTTAAATAAATATCATTTTATTTGAACACGCAACAATCTTTTCTCTCATTTTTTTATTCAAACGATGACTATATTTCTGAGATGAGGTATTATGTACAGTATTTACATTAGTCGGACTATTGTCCTCATCTTTGTCGCCATATTTGTCACAACGTTTCGGCCGTTGTACGCTCCGGCCTTCTTCAGGTGGTTGGAATTTCGAACCGAACCCTTTATTTCGATCGCTGGGGTAGACTGTTCTAATTCCACGTGCCATGTTTGATGGATGTCAGTTATCAGTTATTTCCTGCTAATTTTCCCTCTGAAAGTTCTCCACTGCCTTAACCAGGAATTGAACTCCTTTGGGTCTGTCACTGGATCTAACCAACGCCTTTATCCACTGTGCCATGTGTCCTTGAAACGTTGTGACAAATATGGCGACAAAGATGAGGACAATAGTCCGACTAATGTAAATACTGTCAAACGATGACGCAAGAAATCTTTCCCCACAGCACTACGGACTTATGCTAATCATCTGATTATAGTAATTTAAGTAGTTGGTTCAGTGCCTGGGAGTTTCTTTAATGTTCCGGATCTTTACAATGTCTTTTACTAGCTGGAGAGAATCCGGTGTCAAAGGGGAAGATATGATTCTTGACTTTTCGTCTCCGGTCTGCTTGTTGTAGAACTCAGTCCTTCAGCTTTTTTGTACACAATTCTCAGACCAAAAAAACGTCTGATTGATTATCCAATTACCGACTATTTCGTGTCATATTCTCATTGGCCAAACAAACATAGTTCGGGTTATAATTTACGGAAATAAGAGAAAGCTCTTCTAAATCCCTGATTCGGCAATGCTTTTATTGTTACATTCTTATTGACTCTTAACATGAAAGAGAAGAGATGCGTTTACTTTTATGCATGAGTTCAAATTTAGTCATAATGTTTTTCAAACTGCTGCCAACATTAACAGAGAATGCGGTGAAGGGTCCATTTGTGAGCGGACAGTACAGTACTGGTTACTGAACTTCTGCAGTGGGGATATGAGTCTTGAAGAAGATTAAAGTCGTAGAAGACGTTCATCTGCAATTGACAGTCAACATTTGAAAACACTAGTCGAACCAAAACCCAGGATAAAGTGTCTGAGAAATGTTTCAGATAATGAGTGTCAGCATTTCAACAATATCGGACCATCTCAAGAAAATTGGAAAGGTGAAGAAATTTGATAAATAGGTTCCACATAAAAGTCAAAGAGTTCGACGTTTTGAAGTGTGTTCGATGCTGCATCTGCGAAATTCAAATCATCCATTTCTTGATCGAACAGTGACTTGTGACGAGAAATGGATTCTTTATGACAATCGTAAACAATCGGATCAATAGCTTGTATCATGGTGAACGACCCAATCACATACGAAAATTGGAATTTCACCAACAGAAAATTATGGTGACAGTCTGGTGGTTCGCCATTGGCGTCATCCATTACAGTTTTCTGGAATCTAACCAGAACATTAATGGCGAAGTTTACTGTCAGCAACTGGCTGAACTGCACATTTAAGAAAAATGTAATCTTCAAAGATTTCTTGGCGTCCCAACCTTTACATTTTTATCGTGTGTGTGGCATCCGTCGGTCTCGAGAAAACTTGCGACCAAAGAGTTATACGGTGCAGAATCTTTTATGGCTGTACAGACTCATACGGGAGTTACAATTTCGATTTCAACGAATGTATGAGACGATGATCCCTCTGGATGTCGCCTTGTTATTTTCTTTCCGTCGAGCATGCTTCTCCCCGACGGCAAGCCTTCGCTTCTCCTCTCCTCGCTCCGGCCCTCGGTGTAAATCGCGCCTCCAGTGTGAGCGATCGTTAGCAACGTCTTCACACCTCTCGATGTCCATATCCATCGCCCTCATGTTCCTTTTGCAGACACTCTTGAAGCGAAGATGAGGTCGCCCTCATACCCTCTTGCCGGTGGCCAGTTCCTCGTACTGAAAGACTTTCGGAATCCTCTCATCCGGCATACTGTTTACATGTCCAAGCCAGCGGAGCCAGAGCTGTTGGAGAAGGACATATAGGCTGAGTAACAGGACACGGGGGAGAAATACGACATCAGTGACCCAATCGGACCAATTGATATCCAGAATGAGTCTCAGAAGATGACAGGCGCTGAGACAACTCTCCTATCTGGAGAGTTGGGTCTCGCTACCGCAGATCAGCACGCTGACAACGCATGCACTATAGGCTGCGATTTTGTTGTTCATAGTAAGCTTTCTGTTCTCTCAGACTCTCGAGGTCAGCCTGGAAAACGTGGTGGCAGCTTGTCCGATCCATCTGTTGACATCAGTGTCTAGGGAGAAGGTGTCTGTAAGTTTTATTGTAAAGGCATAAATAACTTTATAAACCGATGACAGAAATTCATAAACGTTCATGGTTACTATTTTTCCTGATTTAACTGATTAAATATATTAATTTAGGCATAAAAGTAGATTCTAAAATCGGACATTCTTTTGCGAACAGAATATTTCTGGTTTTAATCATAATATTTGGGTGAATTAAAAGCAATTTTATTTGTTTACTGAAAATAAAATGTAATATATTTGAATTTTTGAAACTTATGTTCACATTTCAATCCTGTTCTTCCCGATTTTTTTCATAATAAAACATTTTTTATTTGTTTTTCCATTTTTCATCCTATTCAAACAAGAGAGAAAACTCAAGACAATATATAATAAGAAAATTAAAACTAAATGATACATCTACAATATTTTAAATGATGTTTTAAAAACACCACGGTATTAATGTTGTAAAAATTACCCACAGTACTAACAGGGGATTAATAACAGAAGCAGGCGTAGTCGACAGGAATTAATTCAAATGCAGAGAAATGCAATTGTGACATTTTTCACCGTCAGTATGACAAAACATCCAACACAATTCCCATACGAAAGCAAGCCCACAATGGAAATACAAAATCAATGTTATAATATTTACCAACGACATAATTGGTAAAGGAGACAGCTGCCTCAACATTTCACAGCAAAATACAGATATTTCTTTATTTGCCAACTGACAAGTTGGCATAAAGAAATTGCATATACAAGCAGATGCAATATATGAGAGACACTTCAAGAAAAATATAAACATCTCACAATAAAGCATTTTATATTTAGCACAAAAGTTTGATTTGCAAACAATTAAAAAAAATTAAGAAAACATTTTGCGTTTTTATGGTTCATTGCTATTAAAAGGCCTGAAAAGAAATAAATTATGTACTCTGTTGGAACTCCAATATTTTTAAACTCAAATGGAAGTGCTCACTTCGATGTTCCCAGATCATATGACGAAAACAGATCTTAATTTCGTCCGAATCTGCGAACTCACTTTCGGAATACCACCCAAAAATACCAGAGTTATAAACGATCTTTTCTGACCAATCAGAAAACGCCTACGCTGTTTTCGTAGCAGCCATTTCTGAACCACTGACTCACGACATTGCCAGCGCTGATTTCACCCATGAAGACAGATTCAACTCGGGTAGCATCAGCGAAGGACCCTAAGGCAGACGAAATTAACAAGACCATATTCAGCGACACCAAGGCGTTTCCATCAACAGTGCCATAACCAGCGGCAGCAGTAGAGACTAACTCTCAACTACTTTTTCTTTCTTTTTATGTGCCATGTCATTTCAGGACGTAGGCGATCATGGCTCTCCACCTCCTTCTATCCCTTGCAGCTCTCAACAAGTTCCTTCCTTTTGCTATCTCCTCCAGACCACGTTCTGCCATCCACCTACTCAAGCCTGACAGGAATGTCACGCTGCTTTTTCCATTGTCTCTCTTTGCCTCTATTCGCTCTGTGAGTATCAGATTCTCAAGGCTCTCCTTCCTCGTTATGTGTCCCCAGAAACTCCCTCTCTAATCTCATCGTTCCTCACACGCTCGGTTCACAAAATCCTCAGCATCCTTCTGCAGAACCACATCTCCGCGCCTCGAATCTCTTCTTCATCCTTGGGGAAATCGTCCAGCATTCGCTGCCGTAAAGAAGGGCAGATATCACGTAACGGTTCAGTACTCTTTACTTTGTTGCAAAGAAATCCTCCTGTCTCGGGTAATGCGTCCCTGGCCATAGCAATACGACTACGGATTTCAGTGTCGCACTTACCGTCCTCTGCCAAAACCTTCCCATATTTAAACTTCCCCGTCTGCTTGATTCTAGTGTTCCTGACCTGTATTCCGTCTTCTTGTTTTATGTAGTCCCTTCTCAATCTTCTGTATTTTGTAGTTTCTTTCCGTGTCTACTATCAGTCCTGTGTCTTTTGCGTGTCTCTCAGAATTGCCTCGCTGTACAGGTTGAACAGGTCAGGTGAGAAGACGCATCCTTGCCTTACGCTCCTTTCTATTTTTGTATATTCACTGAACTCGTTTCCTGTTTGCTGCCAGTATAGGTGTTTAATTATTCTGATATCTTTCCCGAATATGTCAAGGTTGCTGAGCAGTTCCAGAAGATCCTTGAGGTGTACTTTGTCGAAAGCCTTTGCGTAATCTATGAAACATAGGCACACGTCCTTCTGCATTTGTATCGCTCTTTAATTCGTGAAATATATTTTTTACAGTAAGGTTCGCCCTGTACAAATCTTAGGGGCCACTCGAGGTAAGGGTTAAGTTCAGGGGTAGTTTCTACAGTTAGGAAGGGAACATAACGGTTGACTCTAGACTTGAACAGATTAAGATTGTTGTGATCGGAGAAACATCTTGGGAGCCTGTTCCACAATGCAGCAGTTCGCGGGAAAAAGCTTTTTCGAGTCGAACTTACTTCTCACCAATGAAATACGAAGGGAATTTCTCACACGAGTCTGTCTCATTGGACTAGATATACGTGTTGATTTTCTCCACGTGTCTATCTCGACTATTATCTTGTGTTATACCCTGAACAAACTCTCAGTCTCTCACGACTGATATACGATACCCCGGAACGAGCAAACAATCGAACCTTGGGGAAAAAACTAACTTGCTCTGATCTCAACCAAGTTTTATTTCCATTTGTTGTTTTGTCATTTCCACTTCTATTTGTTAAAAGTAAGGCTGCTGTTACAATGTCAAATCATTTTAAGATCAAGAAAAACATGCAAAGTCACCGAAACATAATTTAACCAATGTTGTGTTTTCACTCAACTATTGGTAATATGTGGTTACATGTGGTCGATCGACGATAGTGACTGAATACAACTGGTTGTTGCGGCTTATCGCCAGGCAACCACTCCTACTAAATACAACATTGTCAACAGGTGGCGCCATTGTCAACAGGTGGCGTCTATTATAGCTAACAATGAGACGGGTTCTAGAATCCCCGTGTCTATAAAAGACACATGGTAATTTCTCTTCTTTTTCCTTTTGGATTTTTACAATGTCGCCGTCGGTTGACCGCCAAGTAAACGAACACATATTAATTTTAACACCATCCAGACAGGGAAGAAAATAATCCATTTTTTTTTTAATCAAATCAAACCTTTTGATCCGACACAGGACCACTTACACAAATGTAGGGTTGTTTTTGGTTCGTTTCTTTTTTTAAATAATAATTTTTTAATAATTTAAGGCTCTAGATTAATGCACAGACAACAACAGAATTTTTCTTTCTATAAATAAACAATTAAACATCAGTTTGCAGTAATACGATGACCAAAACGCACAAGATTTCTTAATTAAAGTAATCACAAAAATAGAATAAGGTAACATTAAAAAAAAGGTGCAAGTGAATTTTAGAATTCTAGTAACAAGCAAGTAAGACAAGTTTTAAACAGCAGCTTAGGTGAGAAATCAGATCAAAGTCGAACACCTTTTAAAAAAAGTGGGGGTGAATATCAAACCATTCTTTTTTAATAATCCCCTAATTAATTTAGGAGGGAAGTATACGGGAGCTACACAGGAGACCTGGGGGTAACAGAGGTTAGGGGTACCCTCATTCAGTCTCCACTATCGGTTGTAGTTTAAATTCATACCCAGAACTGATGATGGTGAGCTCTCAACAGGGTGCTACTTGTTCAGGATTCACACGGGTTGAACAAAACCATTGATTCTCATCAGGAGTGGAGCTATGGAAATATTAACACAACCTCAATGTTACCACTCATCGCAGCCATCATTCTAGGGAGTTAGGTGGCCAGATGTAAGGGTTGATGCGGTTGCAGAAATTGTCTGAAAGCCATGACTGGGTACTCCTGCTTAAATGGCATGGTGCAGAGTCCTGTTGCCAGACATAGGGTTTTCCAGCAACCACCCTCTTGATCCAAGGCAGCACTACCTCCTCAAGGCACTTGATGTAGGTCTCCATGTTGAGTTTAATGCCCTCACCTATAAATTTGGGAGTTCTTTTCTTATCAGAACGATCAGAATGAATTTTCCAAGCTGCTGTACCATTGTAATCACAATTAAACTGATCCAGCTCTTTCGGAATCCTCTACACTGTCCTCAGATTGACATGAAATACTCTGAAGTGTTCGTTTTGAAGCTTCAGAACGCGAATGCCAAACAGTACAAGATGCCATTTCCAAATTTCTGGCGGAGGAATTGCGTCATGGTGCTCTTTTTTTATCGCAAATGGTGCACAACTAGCCCTACTAATCTGTGCAATCGACAGTTTTGATTCATTGGTTGATTTTGTTTAGTGGTATATCAACTTCTATGGGTTATTTAATGCTGAAATCTAAATATTTTGAACGCAATTGTATGCCTTCAACTACAGAAAATGTATTGTTGGTCATCTTACTATAAAATGTATTGCTGATAATTTTATTATAAATATGTACTGTTGTTATTTTTTTTCTATAAAAATTTATTGCAGGTTACTATAAAAATGTAATTTTATACTTTTCATGGATTTTTGTTTTTGTTTGAGGGTTTACTATTCGCCCATAGATGGGACCCAAATAGGTGATACCACAAACAATAGCAATTAAGTGGTGGTTCCATGCTCCTCAAAACCTTCAATCTCCCAATCAGAAGCCTCGCTGCCTGATGTGTAGTTTATCGTCGTACCCAGGACTAAGTCCTGGATGTGCAACAATGCTGGGAAAAGTGCTGAAGATACGCCTCCGTTCAATCTCCAACAAAATATGATCATAGTTGATGCATAAAATATGAACAATAATAACAGTCATATCTGAATCTTACCAGAGAACTGAACAAATTGATGAATACGAACGTGAAAGCTGTAGTAACTATCATTACTGCTGCACTTCAAATTTGCATGAAGGGTTAGAAAAAGTAGCAATCCGAAATAGAACTGAAACTGTCCAGTGGATAGTGTGACATGTTGTAGTCAGCAGTCTGCTCGTATCAGCACAAGATACAATCGCACAAAACGTTTCTATAGTATAGCATAGACAAAAGAATCTTCGTTAACTATTAGAGAAGGTAATCAGTTGGATTACGGAGGTAGCCAGCTGTGAGATGATTTCTTTGGGCGCTCTTCCTCCCGTCTCATCTTTCATGCTGTTTGCTTTCCAGCCATACTGATCTTTATCCTTTACTCTTTCACTTTAAGGCCTATGGCCACATCAAGTTGAAACACTGGTTCCCGTACTATCACCGAAGTTAAGCAACGTCAATCTTGGTCAGTAACTAGATAGATGACCATTTTGGAATTCCAGGTGCTGTTAGCTTGGATGCGTAGGTGATGTAATGGATATGAGCCAAGTACCAATTCCAGTTGGGTTCATTGTATTTATTTCCGTGCAAAACCACTCGGGAAAGGTGTGAATCCACCTCCCCCCACCACAACTGTAGATTAATTAGTATTACTAAATCATTATTATCTAAAAAAAAAAAAATCTGATAATCCCAAATTATTCTCTGGCTTTAAATAACTTGCAATGGGTTGATAAACATAAAAAATGAATCAATCAATAAATCACCTCATCTAATAGATTTTCTTTTCCCTTTTCTTTTTGAAACTGTCCAAATTCGTCAAATCTTCCAACACATTACCAAGCACAATATTTCTTCTATTTCCTGCTCATGTTTTTATCGAAAATATCAATACAAATATAGATTAGTTTTTATTTAAAAAAAAAGAATAATGTATACACAAATATTTTCTGTACTCTCTCTTTTATCTGTCTTTTACTCCATAAAGAATTTTTATGTTTCACAATTTTTATGCCTTTCCATCCTATTTTTAAGGCCATATCTGTTCAGTATATAAGCAATCATGGATATCCACAGATTACTTTTTCCTTATTATTTGCGAACTCACATGAGTCCTTTTGATATATAATGGAGTGGTTTTCTGTTAACTTCTCCATAAAGGATTGTTATCCAATTATACTATTTGTAATTTATACATACACGCGCGCGCGCGCACGCGCGTGTGTGTGTGTGTGTGTTTATATAAGATTAATATGAGTGAAAGTTTGTCACATAGCTGATTGATGTTGCCTTCAGCATCCTGACTTCAGAGTTTCGTAGGCGACCTGTCTATCCACTTTTCATGGGGTATCAGCAATTTACTAATATATATATATATATATATATATATATATATATAAAAGTGGACATTTTCTTGGATGGGTGCCAGTCTAAGAGAAGGCAAAACTTGAATTCTAAACTATGGAGAAGGAAAAAAAAAACCACTCTATTATTCCTAGGATATCATGGCAATTAACAGAACAAAGAATATATCAAGAGCTGTGAACCCTTATGAAATAAAGAAATGTTAAGTCACTTTTTCTTTGTTAGAAGTTGTCAGTGCATTAATTTTAGCAACACCAGCAGGAAAGAATTTTTTTTTAGTCAAGTTCACCCCATGCAAGGCAGTAAAGCCACTAAGACACAAAGGAATTAGTGGGTGTTGAAGAAGTAGAAACATAAACATTACTAATGAGTGAGAGTAAAAAGATTAATCAGGTGGACTGTAGATAGTGATTGACATTGCATTTAAATTTTTGAAAATTAAAGTTGGTTGAAAAACATAGAGCCAGAATGGAGTTTTATGAACAAGAAGAAACAATTAGCATAGAAATTATGGTTAATGTTGAATTTTGTTTTGTATTGGTAATTGCAAAATTAGTTATTTCTATTCAAGATAATCATTTCCAAAACGGAAACTAAGAAATTGATGGCACCTACCCTGAATTGATCATAAAAATTTAGGATGTAGAATTAGTAAATACTAAACGCTTCAGATACCTTGGAGTATGGATCATTTATAACAAATTAAGTATAGGAGAAAAAGAAACTGATCATAGAATAACCTGTATCAGAATTATTTTCATCTAACACCACAAATTGGTACAAAATTTCAATCTGAAAACTTGAGTCATGTTCTTCAGATCGAGACTGTCATATGGATGTCATGCATTGCACCAAACCCATTCAGAAATATCTAAACTGTCAGTTGTATACAAATGCTGTCTAAGATCAATGGTATAAAAAGCTTTCAGGGAGTGAAGCCTGTTAGGAAGGAAAGCTCCATCAATACTGGAAAGAGTGATAACAGCTACTGGGCTTGAGAAGAGAAAATAATGACATAATCAAGAGGTTGACATTCCACACTACTTCAAATAAAAGGTTAGGAAGGAAAGCCCCTTCAATACTGGAAAGAGTGATAACAGCTACTGGGATTGGGAAACCTGTTTTCCTAAAAAATTGTTTTAAGTGAATGATTTTATAAATTTCAATCAAAAGCATTACTGGCTGCTCATTCAATGAATGTCAAATGTTACCTTATAAGGAAAGGCTAATATTTCGATTACCATATACCAGAAGCATTCAGCATTTGTTCATTAAACAGTTTGCATTATACTATAGGTTGAAATTTATAAAAAAATTTCTTAAAAGTTTTCCAGAAAATTAGATTTCTTAAGTCCACAAACTGTTATTGCTCTTTCTAATACTGATAAGTGTTTCCTCCCAAGCCTTTATTTATAGCTGTGTGAAAGGTTAACATATCAATTATATTATTATTTTCCATTCTAGTCTGAGGGCTAATTCTTTTTGTTGTTGTTAGAAGTGTACAAGTGATGTGGTTTTTGTTATTTGTTAAAACATTTTGCAATTTCACTATGATGTGAAGGATTAATTCACAAGAAGCCATTTTTTAATCAATGACCTGAGAAAACCATTGAAGATAGCTGATAGTTTAGATATTTCTGAATGAGTCGGACACCATACATGACATCCATATGAAAATCTGTACCTGATGAGGATATAGGGATACAAAAGGCGGTTATCTCCTTTTTCTTGAGATAAAGTCATGAGGGTCATGTGACAACCAGAGTGACGAAGGCCATTTGTGATGTAGAACCCAAAGAATCCCTAGTCCACAGCAGTAGGTCTTACAGGAAAAACCACATGGCCACACCAGGTTTGTACAGAAACTACTGTAACTGCAGTTTACCCTTTGGGAAATATTACAAGTAAGGCTCCTCTTGTTACACACTGTTTGTTGTTGCATATATGTTATAATTTCTCTGTGTGGGACACGGGTATATGTGTATATAATCAGGAGGACAGTAGATAGTAATTGACATTACATTTAAATTTTTAGAGATTAAAGTTGACTGGAAAGTATAGAGTCAGAAAAGAGTTCCTCAAGTAAGAAGTGTGAGAAAAAACTGTTACTCTAGAACTTACAGTTACATCTAGCCAACTCAACTGTAAATTGATGAGATCTTGTTGCCAATCTAGTACTGTGCTTAAATTAAAAATATCTAGGCATCATAACAAAGAGCTCATGCAAACAATTATCATGAAATTATTTATAAATACGACACAGGGTGGCGCAACCTTACAATGATGGAACGTGACTGAAGTTGAGCTGCCAGATCAGGGCCAATAATATTGCTGTTTTTTATTTGTATTTTACCAAGCTCAAGGTAAATAGCAGAAGCACCAGCCCATATGTGGCAGCAATATTCTAAGTATGGATAAATGATTGTCTTATATATATATGTATGATAGATTTGGGGGAGAAAAACTGTCTTGTACAAAACAGTGAACCATCTTTCTTAGCAGCTGACCTAGCAATGGATTCAAGTCAATGTAGTCTTTCCACTTCATGTCAACTGAGAACATTAGCATGAGAAGGTACAATAGGGTACACAAGATATCTCTGCAAACTTTATCTTTTGAAAACTCTTGCAAGTGAGGGAGTGTCAATGAACTGATAAATCAGATATTAACATCCAGAGGAAGTGGGATATTCAGGTGGGTATATTATGCTTTCTTTTTCTGAGTGACTCATTACACAACCTGTCCACTTGTTCTGGTATTTTGTTTCTCTGAGTTTTGTCCCCTGTTTTATTTTGTTTATCTAATGCTTAATTGTATCACTCATACTACAAGCTAAGTAATCTAAATACTCTAGATCCTATTAAGACTGCAATTTAGTCATTTTTATTTTAATTTTTACTTTTAATTTCTTTTGCTTAAAATATCAGTCAGGAAATCTTTTTTATAGCCACTTTAGTGTTGCTCATGTTTTTTTAACTTCTTAATTGGATTTTGACACACCTGATTTTATCTGGGTATAAACATTTCTCTAGGATGTAGGTGGTAGTCAGGTAGGTATGTTTAATAACCTATTTTCTAAAGCAAATATTTAACCAGGCCAAATGCAAACAGTTTTCTACAGTTGGGTTTTAAAACCCTAAGTAGCCTGAAGATCAGTTTCTATTGTGTCACATTAACATTGCTGAAAACAATACTACTGAGAATAAATATTGAAAAGACTTGGAAACCACTATATAATTTAAAAGGTTGTGTGTTTCAGTATATATTTTATGTACTTGCATATTCTTATGTAAACAATTAAAGAAGAAGCATATAAAAACTTGAGTTTATACTATGGACTATTTAATCTGTTTTTATGGTGAATATATGAAAACAAAGTTCTCAATATCTCTTGAGTATGCCCATTTTCTTTTTAGTCCAGAAGTTAGGTTAAGTAAGTATAAGCATTGTATTAATGGTCGAACTCAAACCAAACTTGAATAACCAAATAACAAACAAAGAAATTTTGCACTTACTTTATCATTAGAAGTTTTAAACATGGTTATGGCATATCCATTTTCTTTTTCTTGGACTAGAAGTTATGGTAAATAAGGATAAAAATCATTATATTAGTCATGCTCAAGTCAGCCTTGCACAGAGTTGGAACAACAAAAGAAAGCTTTAGTTTACTTCATAGTTGGAGGTTTTGGGAGACACATGTAAACACGATGCATTAGAAAGAGAAAAGAGAGAGTCAGTCATCAGGGAAACGTGCCCTATCAAGGCCATGTTCCACATACGGCTACATATTGGAACAAGAAGGAGAAAGCAAGTGAGACAGGAAATGTTTATCTTTTTATAGGCTTCAATGGTGACACCTAATGGGCATTTGGAGGAAGAAAAGTGGGGTAATCATATTTCCAGTTTTTTTTTACTACTAGCATCATGAGAAAATGCATTTCTTTCCTTTTTTTGTATTATTATTATTTTATTTATTGATTTATTTCATTTTCCAACACCACTAAACATTTCTGGTATGAAAACTCAACAAGTGAATAAGAAGAAGTGGAATTCATATGAGATGCAACCATCTTGACTGACAAGTACTTGGAGAGCAATCATAAGAGCAAGAGCAGCCATAAATGGATCCAGATAGACATTGTGGTACCTAGAGATAAGAACATCATGAAGGCTGAGCAATCAAAAGAAACAGAGGCAGCAAGGAGGAGGAAGGAAGAAGAATAAAAAGAGGATGAAGGAAGATGGAGGAAGAAGAAGAGGAAAAGAAGAGGAAGAAGAAATGGAACTCATGTAGGGTGCAACGATTTTGACTAACAAGCACATGCTTGGTGAGCAATCACCCTGATATCAAAAGAGCAGCCATAAATGGATCCTGATAGACATTGCGGTACCAAGAAATAAGAACCTCATGAAGGCTGAGCAGTCAAAAAAACAGCACCACCAAGACCTGGCAGGGCAAATCTAAGAAAGATACTAAGCAGCAGCACAAAATGTCCTTTTTGTGGTTGATGCACATTTGAAAAATTTTCAGAAAACATTCTGCCCCACAAGACACCTTGGAGATATCTGACATCACTCAAAGTGCACAGGTGACAGCATTGCTTGGAATAGCTAATGTACTGAGGAAATTGTTATGTCTCTAAACTGCATGTAGAAGATGAGATATGAGCATCATTACTCACTGGAAACATCTCAGACAAATATTAAGCTTACAGCCATATCAGATTGAAACACTGGTTCTCATATGATCACCAAAGCTAAGCAATGTTAAACCTGGTCAGTAGCTACAAGGGTAACTGCTTGGGAATACCAGGTGCTGTAAGCTTGGGTGTGCATTTGGTATAATAAATAAAAATTGGAATTGGAAATTGTGGAGATGAGTTTCAATTCCAGTTAAGTTTGTTATATTCACTTATGTGCAAGTACCCTTTGGAACGGTATGAATCATCACTATGCATTAATTAGTAAGACCTGTATCACTAAAATATTATTATCACAAAAGAAAAATTCTTACAATTAAAAAATTTATTTTCTGGCTTTAAATAACCTGCAATGGGTTGATAAGCCATAAAAAAAATCAATCAATAAAAACAAATATTAAACAAATAAAATTTTCAAGTTTCTAATTCAAACATTGAAATATTTGGCCTTCTGTTGTCTGCACCACAACTGCTACAATAATAATAACAAGAATAATAATAATAATGTCTTATTCCCATGCTGAATGTTCTTAGTCCCAACATAATAACTTCCATGCCATGACAGAATATGCCAATGTATTAACTGCATAATAATATATGGGAATTACAACCTACATGGGAAAAAACTGGTGATAATATAAATCATATTTTTTTGACATTGCATGAAAATATATATGTGCTGTGGCATTTTCTAGTTAAACAACAATAAAAGCCAAATAAGCTTGAAATAAATGTCAAAGATTTGCTAGAAAAAAATGCTTACTCACTGAGTTAAAAATCCCTGTTGATGCAAATATTTCAGTTAAATTCTTCAACAAAGTAAATACAAAAATCTAGAAAATGAAATTTAAAATATGTGGCATCTTGAAACTCAGGCAATCCTGATAGTTATTGGAGCACTTGGAATTATACCAAAAATTATGAAAAATGATGTTTCTCAACTATCTTGTAAATCAAGTTTGGTTGAAATGCAAAAGTTTGTACTCATAAGTACTATAGGAATTAATTCCTATATATGCTTTTCATACAAATAAAATCCCATCAGAAAATTTTGTTTGATAAACAATAATTATTAAGGCAAATACTACTAAACTACTTGCAGACATTGTTGTAGACCTACCATGTGTTATTTTTGGACCATTTAGAAAATAACAATAATAACTCCTTTCACCACACCCGCAAATTTGAGAAAAATACTTTTACAAGCCAGTGTGAAATTATTTTCTAACTAATGAAAACCTTGTATTCAAAAATTTCACACCTCTATGTGAAATTAGATTTTGAATGCCCCTTACGGATATAAAAATAGAAGCCTACTGCTTCTTGGGGCTCAAAACAATTTCAGGGCCAGTTTGATTTACATGTGTGCACATACACATGCACCCACACACTGACACACCCACATCGAATGAAAGACGCAGCAGCCACTGACTAAGGCTTTGTCCATGCATGCAATAGAAGAAATTAACCAGCAGCTGCTGAATATGCTTTTGTCTACAAACACATTAGGTTGACTGTTGCACACATTTCACACACTCTATGAACACTTAATTACTTTATAAAACAAACTTCACTGCAAGGGAAATTGAATTTTTTTATTGCTGTTGTATATTTCTGGGAAGAATATGTGAACGTTATTTCAACTGACATTATGCTTCTGTTTTTCCTTCAGAAAAGAACCTTTTTTATGCTTCATTTAAAATATGTGTTGTTGTTATTAAATGTTTGGAATCCTGACACTCAGATAAAAACAAATGCCTGGGTAGATGGGTCCTAACTAGTTCCCACATCCTCAGAAAAGCTTGATCAATGTGACAAATTGTAGGTATATACATCTGGAATTTGTATGTACAACGGTCATTCAATAAATAAGGTGAATTCTTTGGTATAAGGACTTCTAATACAGATAAAAGCTTACTTTTTTTTTTCCAACATAGTCTCCCAGCACTGTCACACACTTTTCCCATCTGTGCACAAGCTTCTGTTTTCCCTCAGTGTAAAAATCTTTGGACTGATGTCTCAGCCAGTCGCTCACAACACTTTTGACTTCATCGTCACTTTTAAACTTCGTGCCTCTTGTGAATGCTTTCAAGGGACCAAACAGGTGAAATTCTGAAGGGGCAAAGTCTGGGCTGTAAGGGGGATGAGGGAGCAGTTCCCAGCCCAGCTCGTTGATGGTCTGCACCGTTTGGGCTGCTGTGTGAGGCCTTGCGTTGTCATGATGCAAGATGACTCCTTCTGACTGATGACCCCTGCGTTTGTTCTTTATGTCTTTCTTGACCTGCCTCAGCAGTTCACAGTAGTTGTTCTGTCAGACTGAATGAGGTCATTGACTGATTCAATCACCTCAGGAGACCTCACTTCTGTAGGCCTCCCAGGCCTGTCTTCATCCTCAACACTGCTCCGTCCTTCTTTAAACAATTTAGCCCACTTGTAGACATTTTTTTGGCTGAAACATGTGGCACCATACACAGTTGACATTCTTCTATGAATTTCAACTGGTTTGCACCCTTCAGCAACCAAAAACTTGATAACTGACCGCTGTTCAATCCTGGAGCATGATTCTTGGTCAGCCATCTTTGTTAATCGCCAAAACTCTCAAAGTTTTTTTTTTATCTGCAAAAGAAATTAAATCCATGTGAAAAAGAAGTAAAACAAAAATAAATAAAAAAAGTAAGCTTCTATCTGTATTAGAAGTCCTTATACCGAAAAATTCACCATATTTATTGAATGACCCTCGTATGTTCTCATATATTCACAGAACCTTACACATTTTGCAATTATTTCTTTTTCAGATTTTGAGTGTTTTTCTGTGAGTTTACTGAATTTTACACCTGTGATAGAATGTTAGCTTTTTTTGCTTTTTATCTGTTTTCACAATTAAACTGGACAAAAATTTTATCTTGTAGAATGAAGACGGAAATAAACATCAAACCACTCAAACACTGAATGACGAAAAGATGATTTCAGAGTCAATGGATTGTGCATCCTTCTGATTGATAACTTAATGATTTGAAAATAAATATTTAATATTTTGCAACCAATGGGTCACATTCCTGTCAGCAATAAAAAAAACATGCTTTGTGATCCCTTTGAAAGGTATTTAAGCAAAGTTTCTAGATGGAAAAACCAAACAAATGTAAGGAGCTACAGACTGCAACAGTTGATGATATCAGGCTTAAAATAATACCTTTAATCATTCACACATCTTCCTCACCAAGCTATATGACACTTACACTTTTTTTCCTCACTTTCTCCATTATCTCTTCGTTCTAACACATATGTACATACATACAAAGAAATCACATTTCTTTTCAAACAAAGACAGGGAGAACTTTAACAGTCATACAGGCTGAGAAAAATTTAGTTGTTAAAAACACAAAAATAAAAATATTTTATATTTTCATATTTAAACAATTTTTCTCCTTTTTTCATTGTTGTGGGTTTATTTAAATGTGCAATATTCTGTGCATAAACATTTACATTTTAATGAAAGATTAAACTGTCAAACACATTTCAATTAAATTATATAATTAAGAAAAATGGTACTGGGAATATGAACAAGATATCCAACCAACTGTATCATCAATCAGGATCCGCTGACTTGCAGTCTCTACAGGTACCTGGTTGAAATTTGGAGGCAGTTTGTAAAATTCACAAGCAAGCTAAAAAAAATAAATAATCATAATGATAATAAAAAAAATAAAACAAAAAATAAATAATGTAGATTAAAAAATAAGATAAAAATTAATAAAATATTATTACACTTTAAATTGATGATAAGATAGGAAAGAACAAATAGGCAACGTTTATCCATCTAACATGTTTCACTTTTATTAAAGTTTCATCAGAGAATGAGATATGGAGAAAAAGGAGAAAGAAATTCTGGTATTTTTATCTTTGTGTTGTTTGATTTTCAATGGTCAGTTATGTCTCATGTATATTTGACTCTTTTAAACCAATGTTAGTATAATTTCTGACATTTCAGTTTCAAAGAGAGATGACGTGTCAATCCAAAGTTTCAACAATTTAACAGATTCCAATCCTACCTGAAAAAATAGAAATATTTCTATATGTATGTAAGTGTATAAAAATTCTAGTTTGTCTATATGGGAATCAGATAATAATGTATATTTGTAACTGTACGTGTGTATGTGTGTGTGTCTAGTAGATATTATGCAGTATGGTTTTTTGCATGTTGATTTGGAAACATTTTAAAATGAAAAGCTTATATATGGGGGCTGCAAAAGTAGGTATACAGTGAGTATTATATCATTATTGATAATATTATTTCTATGCTTGTATAAACAATAGAATACATTTTGTCTGCACATTTATTTTTTTACTGTATACATGCTCCTGTATACTTGTGGATTTAATCACAGGCCAGCCAAGATTGGTCAGTGGCTCACCACCACAATTGCTCAGCCAAATTAGCCAGTAGTATCATTGATCTTGATCAGCCACTCACTCCAAACATGTAATCATCAAAGAGGATAAAAGTCACACTAGCTCACTTCTTGAACAAAGCATTAATTAGTTAACATATAATATCAGCAATTATTTGATCATCAGTTAAGTTAGAAAGTGTTGAATTAGATATTTTAAGGACAGAATAATATTTATTAACTATTAAGCTTTTTTGGCATATATATACTTGCTGCAACATAATGCAACAGCCCTCCGCTACAATCATGAGGATTAACCTCAAGATAAAAGCTTAAATTCTGCCAGATTAGCTTGTTAACCATCACTCTAAGCCAGATGATATCCAACTTGGCACAAGCCTACATATTCGAGGGTTATCTGGAAAGTTCATAGGCTGATCAAGATGTAAATGTAAGTAGACACACCAGTTGGTAGATTAAAAGACATGCACACCACCAGAATAAAACAGCTGGTCAGCCAGACTATGAACTTTTCAGCTGACCCTTGGTTATAGAGCAACTAGTAAAGATTAAAGTCACTACAATAATAATCTTCTAGTAGCAAGAACTGTGCAAATACTACATATATTTAGAAATGCAAATAGCCATTAACCTACACCTCTCTTTTTTCATTCTCTCCCCTATCTTTTCCAGTCAAGACACTGCCTGGGAGATGTAACCCAATTAATTAGGCTTATGAATATTCATAATACTCAGTATATTGAATATACACTGTCCACTTCATGTCATCTAAAAATGTTTATCAGAACAATTACCATGAAAGTATTTATAGAAAAGGCATCAGGAAAATAAATTACTGTGGTGGGTAAGTAACTGAAAGTGAGATGCCAGATCAGGACCAGTAACATTGCAGATGTTTCATTGGATTATTGCTGATATATCTTAAGTTAAGACTGATCTTCAAAAATTTAAAAGCAATATCAATCTTGATCTTCTATTTTCTTAATTCCAGATCTTTAATTTAAATTTAGTCTTTCCCCTTTATGTCAGCTGAGAATGTCAGCTCGAAAAAGCACAACGAGTCATTATCTTTGAGGTTAGCATCAACTATGCTGATGGAAAGCAGAAAGAGATCTATCAGATGATTAATGCAGAGAAGTTTAGTTTTGGAGGTGTTAAAATTAATAAGCCATCTTTTGCCACAGTAAATAATGGAATTGAGATCATTTTGGACTTTTTGACCTTGTTGATCTGATCATCCTTACAATCAAGAGAGGAGTAAATGGTTGTCTTATATGATTGTAGATAGCAAGTTGAGAGGTGATGCCATTGGGTAGTTCATTAATGAAAATTAAAAAGGATCTAGACAAGTGGCCATTCAAGATAACTTTCATTTCACAATTTGATAGGAAAGACTGGATCAATTCAAAAATGTTTTCCAGAGACATTTCAGCTTGTGGAGATATTTTGGACCATTTTCCTGATTTTCAGTAAAAATTGGAATATAAATTATACAATGTCTGAGACTTTTTGGGGTTACACCAGTTTTATTTCATCTTCACATGTCATGTAATTTTTTTTAAAGTATCACATCCTCATGCATGTTATCCTGCCATTTTTTTTTTAGTTATAAAATATATTTAGTCTGTTCCTAAATTTGGTAGAATGTGACTGATGATGGGTTGTTATATTTTTTATGCTTAATGCTTTTTGTATTTTTAGTCATTTTTTACAATTTATATGATATTGTATCTTTAGTGTTATTGGTAAGGATTTGTTAGATTCCTTTTTCTATTTTCCTGTTGCATTGGTTGTGGTATACAATTTATTTGAAATATTATTGGATAAATGGCAACTTAATTGGTGATGTAATGTAGTAGTTATGTACCAACGTATATGTTTTTTGGAATTATCATTATTATTAGTGATATATGCTTCAAATAAGCAAATGAATTCATAGACAAGATAGGTTTGTTGAAGTTTTATTTGTTGTATTATTGATGGTGAATATGAAGGTTTTATTTATTTTTGTTTGTACTATTATTAATTTTTTTTTATGGTTTGTTTAATTTGCTTATTTGTATATGAAATGACTGTTATTTTATGTTTGTCATTGAGTTATAAAAAATTTTGTGCATAAAAGATATAAATATCTATTTTGAGAAGTTTTTTTTCTTTACAAATGTTTTTACTGCAGCTTTAAGATAATAGATTCATTTACTGATAATTTTTCAACTACTTTCAGCCACCTTGGCCTTGTTCAAGGAGAAACATTGTTTCCAAACACCTAAACCTATTGAAAACAACTTAACTCCATGAAGGTAGCCAAAGAGATGAAAGTATTTGGAGAAATAATATTGGAAAATATTTCCATGATATTGAATCATCAATGAAAAGAATTGAAAGAAAACAAGAAAAATGAAATAAAAAAAAATTCTGATAAAAAATATTTTGTAGCTCCTGCATCATATATATATATATATATATATATATATATATATATATATATATATATATAGGCAGCAATCCTTCATTTATACATGTTTCATTAAAGATAACAGACAAGGTACTGTGATTACGCTTTTTATTTAATTTTTCTTGTGTTCAAACATGTTTTCTTTTCTACAAATTTAGTCAAAAAAATAATAAATTCCTATTCTTAGATGTTCTTGTACAATATAGTAACAACAACTACTCTTCCTTAAGGAACTCAATAATGCAAAACAGACACTAGTTAACAATGGCTTCCCTAGTCACTTTATAGATGACCAAATTAAACTATTTCTTCCCAAAGTGAATATCAGTGATAGTGAACATATAGTCAAAAATAAAATAAATATTTTCTACAAAAGCCAAATGCACATCAACTGCAAACAAGATGAATCTTCACTTAGAAATATCATAAAGAAATACACTACCCCGATAGACCCAAACAAAAAAACCAAATTATCTACTACAAAAAATTTAAAACAGCTAACCTTATCCTCAAAATCAGCAACACACTAGCAAAATCAAAATTATAATGAATGAACATTATTTATGAATTCAAATGCTCTATAAGGAACTGTGTTCCTAATCAAACCAAATTCATAAATAATTACATCAGTCACATTACTACATGTCTATCCAGACGCCTTACATTACACCTATCCAACCACAGCTCTATTAGAACATATTTAAACACACACACAAACTCAACAGATTCCATCCAAAACATACTAGTAGAAAATAATGGAAGCCTTAATAATAAGAAAGAAAAATCCAACACTCAGTAATAATATTAACTACAAACAAGGCCACAATGTGCTGTGTTCAAAAAATAAAACATCCCTATAAATCAAGAAACATAGAAACAGCCCATACACCAATTAAAAAACAAAAATAAAATCATCCTTGATAATGGCTAAAAGTATAGCCAAAAGTGTTCGGAATTACAGAACATTTGGAAGGTTTCTACACACTCTGTGTCCAGAAAAGAACAGACTTGTTCAAACACAAGATAAATTACATTAAATTAAATAAAATGCTTAATCACAATACCTTGTCTGTCATCTTTAATGAAACATATATATATATATATATATATATATATATATAGATAGATAGATAGATAGATAGATATAGAGATAATATAGAAAAGTTGCAAAAAAAAAAAAATAATGTTTTATTTTGTAAAAGTATTTATTTATTTATATATATTTTTGATATTTCAGATTGTCCTCAATCTTTCATCAGAAATAACTGTTTGTTACAAATAAATTAAAATTACTGTTTGTTAGTAAGTAGCGTCCGTCGCAAGACAAGACATCATGTGATATGGAAAGTCACTGTTTGGATATTCCTAACTTAAATCTAACTGTCATAAATATTTTAGATGTTGTTTAAAAATTTTTTTAACTATATCTAAAAAAAAATTATATATATATATGGATTTATTAGTCTGGTTAATGAAATTTGAGGAATAAAAAACAACAAAATGATAATAATATGTGCAATAAGATTGATGATACTTATTATATATTAATAGGCCTATTGACTAAATTGAAGACAAAGATATATATATAATATATATATATATATATATATATATATATATATATGTTGATAAATTGATATTGATTGACTAAATTGAAGCACAAAGATATATATATATATATATATAATTATATATATATATATATATATATATATATATATTATTAAAAGACATTTTATTTTAACGTTTTTTACAAGTATTTAAGTAAATGCTGTGTTTATAATAAACGGTATTAAATAACATTTACCGGCCTGATTTAATATTGTTTATTATAAACAGAGCATTTACTTAAATACTTGTATCTATAAAAAGAACGTTAAACATAAAAATGTCTTTAATAAATAAATTGTCGGACTTTTGTCCATTTCTATATATATATATATATATATATATATATTTATATATATATATATATATATATATGTTATACATGTTATAAATTTTTATAAATAAATAATTATATATATATATATATATATATATATATAAAAAGTGGAAGGCTCTGTGAAGGGTGGGATGGATGGATATATACATGTTTATGTTTTTATATATATATATATATATATATATATATATATATATATATTATACATTTATAAATTTTAATATAATATAATATATATATATATATATATATATATATATATATATATATATATATATATATAAAAAGAGGGAAGGCTCTGTGAAGGGTGGGATGGATGGTAGGGGAAGAAGAGATTGAGAAGGAAAGTGTGAGGGAGTAGTATCTTAAACAGATTAACCAGCCGGGATTTTTCTTAATTTTTGGAACTATGTAAATTGATTTATGCAGTGGGTTGACTGGTGGTTGGTTTTATGAAATAGTCCCTAGTACAAATAAAAATTAGAAATCACAATAATATTGTCAGATACAATTGGAGGGATTTTAAATAGATGAATAAAACAAATAAATTTAGAGAGTTCAAATAAAAATTCAAATCAAAATAACAAAAATAAAGAAATAAGGGTAAAAGTTATGGAGTATGGATAATGATACAAGATGTGTTAGTTTAGAAACATGGGTATGGTGTGCATTGGCAAGACAGTCATATGTCAACTATGTCTGTACAAATCCACAAAAAGCAACAAGGATGTATGATATTCAATGCCAACCTAAGTACGCACCTACATATATACACACATGTACAGATCTACATACCTACATATGAATGTACACCCATATGTACTACTAACTATACCAATGAACCAACATTTCAATTGTCATCCTCCCCAAAACAAATATGGTAAGCATTTTTAGGGAATTTTAAATTTGTTTTGTCCTTCCACTTGAAGATTAGTTTGTTTCGTTAGTTTAGTAATTGATTAGCATTTGTGTATTTGATTATTGTGATTTTTTTCTGTATACACATATTGCATCTGTCCTGGAAGTTGTCGGGGGTTTGAGACTGATAGATGATTTCCCATTTAACTGTTGAGGTGAGATTGCTATCTTTAATTTTCTAATAATACTTGGATAGAGCTGTTTGGTTTCTCACTCCTTCTATATCACCCTCTTGCATTCCCTTCAACTTAATGTCTCTACTGACTATTAGACTTTGGCCTAAAAAAACAAATGCTTAAATATTACTATATTAACACCAACTTTTATTTGAATTAAGATCTCTTTCATTAAATTAATTTGAATCAACCTGGTTTGTCTTGCCTAGAAATAACAAACCATATCAGTCAATGTAAAATACAACACAATATAAAAATCTCAAAATTATAAAATAAATTCTCAGCTGGATGAACTACTACCAACCACTAATACTTTACCTATCCTTTCTCTCTCACCTTCCCTCCCCACTACCAATCTAATGTGCCCATCTGGTGTATTTTCTCCATTTATGGAGGAGATTTCAGTCTTGGTGTTCACAAAATAAATTATAATCAAAATGGATAATTAAATTCCCCATCTTCTTATTATCATTATAATGCTGTGTAGTCTACATTGAACTCTCCCTGGATTTATATCCTTCTTGGTATTTTCCCTTCCAGTCACAAAATGGTAAGATATATATATATTGCTCAGGCCTGTGCCCTGGAGAGGATACTCCAGCCTTGCCCAGAGTGACGACAAAACACAGGAAGCAACTGTCTACCAATTATAAGTCATTGCTTGATTGGCATAGAGTAAGACACCAGAGGTTGTTTTCAATGGAGAGAGGGGATCATTGTGCCTCACTGGACAGCTACTGCCCGCCTGAAGGCCAATAAGGTGCTGTCTCACCGCAGTCTAACTGCTTCACTGAGTGTGTGCGACTGAGGAATACAAGTATTCCTGAATTGCAGTCTAAAAACACTGCACCAAGCAAAACAATGAGGAATCAAAGAAAAAGTCAGCATTTAGAATTGGATGTTGGAAAGTGTGGCTGAAAACTGATCTTATCAGATGACCTTCATAAGATCAACAACACCCACAAAATAGGTTCTGGCCAGCAAGTGTGCAGAAGGGCGATCTCAACTTCACTTCAAGGATGTCTGCAAAACTGACACGTGGGTGATGGACATTGAGAGGTGGCAAGAAGTCGCCAATGTTCTCTCACACTGGAGAAGGGTTGGAGCAAGTAGAGAAGAAAAGAATGCGCTTGTTGCCAAGTAGAAGCAATGCTCAATGGAAAGAAAACAAGAAGGTGGCATTGATGGAGTGTGCATCTTCACATTCAATTGTTGCAATTGAGACTGTCACTCCTGTGCAGGACTATACAGCCATAACAGTTGCTGTGCCACCATTGGCAACTGAGGCATAATTCTTTGGGTGCAGATCTAAGGTCTCTTGACACTGACAGAAGCTACACACGCACACACACACACACATATATCATAATTTTCTTAGGTGTAGAGAACTTTCTTATGGAAATAAAAAAAGGCAAGACCAACTTTACTGTTCATGATAAAAAAAACACCTGACAGGTTTTACTCTCACTCAACAGAGCTGTAATTGAGGGAATAAATGTCACAATATAAAATATAAAATACATGTAATGTATTAAAGGTGAAACAATCAGATTGAAATAATGTCAAGGCCTAATAGACATTCCCTCTGTTTACAGAGAGAGGGCTGTCTGGATCTTACATAAATTGTTTCTAATGCCTTTAAATGCAAGAAAGAGTAAGCACAACTAAAAGAGTCTGTGCTGAAATTGGTGGCACAATTTGGGTTATTTATAAAAGGCTCCATGATGGCAGAACCATATGTGTTGTTGACCGTGTCACCCAATTGGAATGTACCATTCCTAATTTTCCTAGGTATGTGCTGATGTATTCTCATGTCTAGTTGTAGGGTAGTTCTACCTATGTAGTCAGCTCCACAACTATATCTAAATTGATAAGTCACATTGTTAATATGGTGGGTGGGGTGTAGAACATCCTTTCAAGTAGACATCCATAATGTACATTAGCTGAAAAATAACAATTTTCAACTACAGGGCTAATCTGTTTGGCAAATTTTCCACTTATTGTACCCAACCAAGGCAAATGCAAATAAATAGGGTACTTAGTGGCTGTAGTTAGTTTAAGTTTAGAAAAATTAGAGATTTTCTTATTCATAACCGACTTAATTAAATCCAATGGGTATCCATTATTAGTTAAAGTTTTGGTAATTGTTTTAACTCTTAATCTAATTTAGATTTTGAGCAAATCATTAGGTCTCTATGTGTTAGGGTACTAATTAAATTTTCTTTGTTTGTTGTGAAAGAATGCATCCCACCTAATATATAGTCTGGTAAAGGTTGGTTTGTGGTAAATTGATGTAACCAGATGGAGTTCTAGTTACCAAAAAATCCATAAAAGATAATATGGAATTGCTTTCAATTTTCATTATATAACTTAATGTCGGATGCATATCATTAAGTAAAGAAAAAAAAATTAGCCTCCATTACATTCTCAAAGAGGCAAAATGCATCATCAACATAGTGATGATACATCAACAGTTTGGCAGTTCCAGAAAATAGATGATTTTCATGGAAACACACAAAAATATTTACCAAAGTTTGTCCCAGGACTGAACCGATAGAAACTCCATCGATGCCTATACATTGCGTCAGTCAAACGAAATTCCACAGATGTAACAGCAAATCTTATTAACTTAACAAATATATTTTCAGGAATGGCAGATGGAGATATCTGGCTATAATATAGAAAATCAGTACAGATATCAATTGTTTCTGAAATAAGGATACAGGTAAATCATGAAATCAGGTTAAATCATGAGTTTTATTTCCATAACATATATATATATATATATATATATATATATATATATATATATATATATATATATCTATTATTATTATATTATCTATTATATATTCAAAAGACTTGAGAGAAGTGTGAACTAGGTGATAGGCAAACCTATCTACTCCTATTGGTGGAGGAAAAAATAATAATAATTACTGAATAAAATTTGAAAGAATCAGAAACCCAATCCCAAACAGGAAACAAGGGATAAAGCTGTATTCCCATTAAAATAACTGGGGAAAAGTATGAACCAAATGATAGATAAACCTATCTACTCCTAATAAAGTAATTTATTTCATGTAATTATATATGCATATTTATTTCATGTAATTATATATGCGTATGAAGGAGAGGAGGAAATATAAAAATGCAAATGTAGGTTATAATTATGCACAGGTAGGAAACACTGAAAATGTAATGTTAATTTTCTTTATTTTTCAAAATGTGTCTGGACATATAGTCTAGACAGTTTCATTTAGTTTATTTATGCTTTTGTTTCTTGTTTTTTTCACTTTTATTATTAAATAGCCCACATCGAGATAATAGAAAATATGCCAAGAAATGTGTTAGGTTGAAAGAACCTCTTGGCAAATCTTCTATTATGACAATGTGTGATACTTAATAGTAAGTGATAAAAATAAAAGGTTTCCAGATTTCTAAGCTTGATAAAAAAAATATATATACGATGACTAGTGTCACACACAATTTATTTCAATTCCAAACAACAAACTACATGGTTTTCCCTTCAAAGTAATGCTCCTTGAGTCTAATGCACTTTTCCATCCTTCTCTGCCATGCTCCTATGCACTGCTGGAAGGATTCTTCTTGGATACTCCTGAGCTCCATCATTACAACCCTCTTGATGGCATCCATGCCTTCACAAAGGGTCTCCTTGATGATCACCTTGAGCTTAGGGAAAAGTCACACAGTCACACAGAGCAAGATCAGTTGAATAGTGAGGTTGCTCAAGTATGGTGATGTTCTTTTCAGTCAGGATGATCAGGGTGTTGTGAGCAGGTGTATTGTTGTGATGAAGCAGCTACGATTTGTTCTGCCACAACACTCGTCTCTTCTTTTATACTGAGCAAAGCAAATGCCACAGGATTTCTTTGTAGACTTTCTAAATGAGTGTCTAGCCCTGTGGCAAGCACTCACTGTCAACAATGCCCATAGCTCACACAGCACACCCAGTACTGTTACTTTTCAGAAAGATGTTATATATATTCGATGACAATCCCACCCCTGGAAGCCCACTGTACTCTCATTGTTCTTAATTTTATCTTTTTTTCTTTTTATCTATATTTTCTTATATACAACATGTGGAATTAAAACAAAGCATGCATAGAGAGATTGCAGCTATTCCTGTTGATATGCTAAGCCATACTGTATTTGAAGTGAGAGAGCAAGTTTATGCATGTTCTCTCTCTCTCCACACACACACATACATACATACATATATATATATATATATATATATATATATATATATATATATATATATATATATATTATAAACATTATATTTCTTATGTACATGTGTTAGAGTAGACATCTTTGTCTTTTTAAGTGAAATTTAATATCTACCAGCCTAGAGATATAACTATCAGTTCTTTTCTAATGGTTTCTTTTATTGCCCTTCTTGCTTGTGGAACTCTCTTCCAAATTCTTGCTTTCCAGTCAAATTTGATCTTCATTAAGGTACTTAGATTTACTGGTTGGTAGTTACTGTTTAAAAACAGGGATGGGTATTTATCAACATGCCCATATTGTTACAGAATGTGACACAAGGTTGAGGTTTAATGTCATAAACCATTTAGAAAGTGCTCAGTCACTATTGACACTCCCTCTTTTGGTGACACCATAAGCTACAGCTAATATTAAGTTTAAATGTCTATTCAATCACATATAACCTGTTTAATGTAAATAAAGTAACACATATACAAATATATATATATATTGTGTGTATTTAGGCAGTATATATATATATATTGTGTGTATTTAGGCAGTATTTTTTCATTGATGGATGTTTCATTAAATAAAATAGACAAGTTTTGTTTATTTATTTTATGTAAATTCCTTCCATATCGTCTGATAAGCTTAATAACATTATCATTGAAAGACGAAAGAAAATCACCATATTGATACATATTTTTTAATCATATCTAAGCTTTCGGCTTACATAAGCCATCATCAAAGATGACAATTATATTACAATATATTAAACAATACACGGACATAAAAATAATGATAGTCTGTTTTTGTTTGCATGGAAGATTCCCAAGCAATGACAAACTTTTGCATACAAGACACTGGAAGCGAAAATTACACCGCGGCTCATGACATCACACATGACCACCCAAGAGTGAAAACGAGAAGTGTTAAGTATGGGAAGCCGTTGGTATAAACCAATGGCTTCTGTTATCAATTATAGGCATTTAAGTATATTTGTGGAGATTTCATAGTTTATTTTGTTCAGGTTAGGTTTCAACTATTTTATGTATATAGCTACAAGAATTTTTAGTTTTTGTTTATTGTTTCCATGTTTAAGTATAGCTGTGTTTTCAACAAGGATTTTCTGGAATTGTGTATGCGGTCAGACATGTTGTTTTAAATGCCTAAAAATGTTAGAGTTATCATTCAAATGTAGAGTCAAGCTTCCTGAAAGCGAGTTTGTGCTGTGACCAACATAAATATTATTTAATCCACTGAAGATACAATCTCCCAGAGGGGACTTGAATTTGTAAACTATGTTGGTTTTTTGCAAATCGCTAACGGGGGGAGAAGAATCATTGCAAATAATTGAGTTGGATATACTAGATTTAATGTAGTATATGATTAACTTAATTTTTTTGCTCGGATCTATTGTAGATATATTAGTATTTACCAATATTTTTAGTATATTTACTAAAAATATACTAAAAAAATTGGCAAATACTAATATATCTGCAACAGATCCTAGCAAAAAAATTAAGTTAATCATATACTACACTAAATCTAGTATATCCAACTGAATTATTCACAATGATTCTTCTCCCCTCATTAGAGATTTGCAAAAAACATATATATATATATATATATTCATTTTTTTTCTGTAGTTCACTGCTACTAACAAGCAGAATTTTTTTTTCTCCTGATGATGGCCATGTTGGCTGAAACTAGTTGAGGAATCTAA